>QANU01089881.1:1516805-1595977 GCA_003254905.1 Nissolia schottii
CCCCCCCCCCCACTATATAATAAAAACATTTAAATTCTTAAATTGAATAATCTACCCAAAAACACCCCCCACTTTGATAGTTACATCAATAGGAGTGGGACCCTCCAAAATACTCTGCCTTTGTGTCTCTCTGACTATTACAAATGGCATTCCCTCAAAACGAATGGAATTTTAATTTTACTATTCCATGAAACAGTATATTATATGTTGTCCTTCTCAATTAATCTGCTGTGTACCACTGCCAATTCCATGCAGTAAAATTCAAATAACAATGACCAAATTTCACCGTTTCCTATATCTCTTTCATTCTTGAAAAGAAATGAAAGAAAGAAGATAAAAGTCAAATGGAGTTGCTGTCACCCTCCATCAATTTAATTGTCACCTATAATATCTAATTGAATATATTATATAGTTACTAATACACTAATTAATTATGCCTTGATGTAAGGCCAATTCAATTCAAAATATTAGTACTAATTAATACCATATAATATAAATTAATGTATCCCACTATATTGGTATATAGCATATACTATACGTTACCCTTGAATCCATCCATGGCCATCTAAGGGTCCCAAAGAGAATCATTCCACTGATCATTGTCTTCAAATTGATCAAACCCATTTGCAAACATCATGCTCTGATCATCCAACATGAACGTGTCCGGCACTTGCATCCAACTCTTAGGCGAATCCAGAGGGGAGTCATTGATGGCCTGAATTTGTGTCGGGGAGAGCCGCACGGTGACCGGCGCCCCTGTGACTGAGCCGGACGACTTATCTCCGCCAGTTTCAGCTCCTGCGATGGCATCGGTCGTCATCCTGAGCCTGAGGGCGGCCTCGTGGGCTGCCATGCGTATGTGGTCAGCATTGTTGCTGACAGGGCGGGGGAGCGTGCTTGCCAGCTCGGGAAAGTTGAGTCTGGCATCACGCCCCCTGAAATGCAAGGCAGCAACGTCGTACGCGGCTGCCGCCATCTCGGGTGTCTCGAAGCTCCCAAGCCAAATCCTAGTCTTGGTCCCTGGCTCACGGATTTCAGACACCCATTTCCCCCATTTCCTCTTGCGGACACCTCTATAGTGAGAAGTAGCAGCACCGGTACTTGAAGAAGGCATGTCCATGCACCAATTCACACCAAATCAATGTGGTGCTATAAGGTATAGTTTCTTTTTAATTGAAATGATAGTAGTATGGTAGCATATATATTTATATATAAATGTGTGTGTCAATGTTGAGGTACTAGTGTGAAAGTTAGTGTGTGCCAGACATTGGTATTTATAGGCCTTTTGAATTTGAAACGTGGAAGGATTAGGAGACATCTTGAGTGAGTTTCCTGGTTGCTGCACGAGTGAGAGATACTGCTACTATTAATTAATTAATTTAATGGGACTAATATCTTCTTGTTTAATTTAATTCAAACAAAATCTATATGAATGTTGCTAGTACTTATTAATGACGGGTCTGTGCCTGTGCTTTATTTTTCTTCGAGAAAAAAAATATAGTAATGCATAAGAGCATGAGGGGTGGAGATTTTTATATGATTATAATTGCTCTCTGGAGAGTTTGGGAAGTGAAATTGGGAGGGCAGGAATTAATAAGGGCGTGACATGTGTTGCATTGTGTCAACAACTTTTTGAACTCACAAATTTGGGGACTTGGATTGGCGAAAGATTGATGGAGAGGAAATAAAGAATTGTTTGGATTAAGAGACAAAAGAGCTTTCCTGTTTAGAACGCGTTTTTGAGAACTTAGGTGGCATTGGGGATTTGGAAGACTCCACTAATAATAATAATAATCCCAAAAGAATTGTATAAAATTGTATAAGGCTTTTGGAAATCTTAGATCAGCATGGAGATACATAGTAATATTAATATAGAATAGTTATATTCATCATCTGCTTTAATTTGTTTCTTCCTGCAGTGGCCCATATGTCCTGGGTCTACTATCTTCTATTTTTTTGCTTATTCAATCCTTTTCATTTTTTGCTACTATGGTGGTACAAACTTTAACATGACGTAACGCTGCAAGCTTGTGAGATCATAAAAAAAATTAACTGCCTTATACTAATTTATCACAAAAAAAAGGAAATTTTATTATGTTGATAAGGATAACATAAGTTATGAGTTAAATTATTATGCACCAATAATATTAAAACAAAAATCATATCGTCATGTAATCAAATTATTTATATGCGTTTGAGTTTTGAAGTAGCGTAGATGAGAGAGTTAGACATTTTTATTTAATTGACAATTAAATTTATAAGTTATCGTCAATAATAATGATATTTTTAATGGGATGAAGATCATTTATTAGGTAACAATTGGTAAGTGTTTCAGGCAAAAAAAATATGAAGATGAAGAGATAGCATTAACGTGCGTCTTGCATCCATCTCTTTTGGAGATATAGAAATTAACTTAAATATTGTTCTTAGACATGTTTTTTGTATTCCTTATTTTAAAAAATGATTCAATCACAAAGACAAATTTAAGTTTTATAATTTTATCTCATTTTTTAAATATGTTTCTATCTTTGTTGTTTTCATATTTTCTATCTCAAAAAACTTACAAAATGCTAAGTATTTTTTCCTCTACAATGACAAATTTAGAAATCATGTATATATCATCGGATTAATAAAGTATATTGTGCATAAATCACATTAACTAGTTAAAAGGTAGGCAATTTCCCATTGTCTTCAAATCTAGCTTATAGCCCACCCCTATTTAGGGATGACAATTCGCCCTACCCCGCCCCCTATTTAGGTCGAATAATTTAAATCATGACTAAATTTTGGGACAGGTTTATGGAGAATCCAGTTGTGTTGTTTTGGATTTAGGGCATGCCTGGCTTTTGGGGTACCCGCCCCGAACCTCACTACAAATGGCAAAAGATTGTGAATGCTTGATATTTGTTTGGGATGAAGTTTTTTTTTTTTTTTTTGGATTTCTTATAAGAGTTTAGTTGTTATGATAGTAAGAGATTATAATTTCCTTTGCAGTGAAGTTTATTAGTTGATGTTATGGACTTCTTTAATGATGTTATTTCAGTTTTATGTTGTGATGTCTTGAATTTTTTTAACTATGTAACCTTTTTTTTATTATTATTATTGAAGTTTTTGTTGTTTACTACTTATTATGTTGTGATGTTTATTGTTTCTTGCCTTGATATTCATTTAGATAAAAAATATGGATGAATTCAATCTAGATTCTTGATTAGTCCGCACATAAAAGATGGTGTGAAATTTTTTTGAAACTTTGTCAATTAATTAGATCGTTAAGCGAAAAAAGAAAAACTATATGAAAAAATTGAAATCCAGGGCAGGGTCTAATGGGTACAGGGCGAACATAAACCTGCAAGTTTAGGTAAAGGGAAAAAATAAAAATTTATCAGAGCATGAGAGGGAGAACAACGCAAAATTTGAGTGAAGGAAATGAAGTTGGGTAATGGAAAACCTGCATACGTAGTACTTCTGTTGTCCACTATTAGATGATGCTTTTGACAAATGCACACAAATTAAAAAAATAATTAATTTACAGATACTTAAATAAAACATCAAGTGCTTAGATTAAATTATTTTTCAATAATTTTTCTTCTCTCACCCTTCTCTTACTTCAATTAAAACATATATTAACCAATTAGTGAGAGAGAGAATTATGAAAAATTGCAACACAATTAATATAATTATAAAAAGTTAATAATCATCAGAAGTATAGTTAGAAGGACTATAACCAATATTTTTTAATATAATTAAACAATAATTAATCTTAAATAGAATTTTAAATAAAACATGACATCTAAAAATTTACCAAAGCCATATTTATCCATGTTTGCACTTTTTTCTTGACTTCTCTGTTTGTCTATTCTTTAATGTGGTTTCACGTTCGGACTTGGGCCTTAAAACACACGTATAAACATGCCTACTTGGAAACCATGTTCATGTAATACAATATTCCACCTGATGATCTACGCCCCAAAGTAAGGGCTGTACTTGTACATGGGGGACACTGCCTTTTTTTTTTTTTTTTTCTCCATAAGACTACTTTATGTACTTTCATATAGATTGAAAAAATAGATAATATAATAATATAGTTTTTTTTATATAATTGTATGGGTGTTGTTTTGAAATTGCCATCGTTCATGGTGATTTTAATTTTTTATTTTTTAAAAAGTTGTATCTTAACGTATGTTAATTGTCGTAATAACAGGCATGTGTTGAAATTATTGACAAAATGTGTAGATTAATATGTAAGATATTTTGTCCCTTAAATCATCAAATGTCATATATCAATTAATATATAAATTGATTTGTTAAATCTCATAAACAATATTCTATTAAACTTGTGCAATTCTTTTTATATAGAATTAAAATCGTCATTATTTTTAACAATTTTAACACCTATTAATTTATCTGTCAACCAACATTTACCCAAACCTAACTTTTCTCTTCTTTAACAAAAAAATCGCCACGACAGGTGACAATTTAAGAACCAAAATCCATACAATTAAAAAAGAAATTCACCTATAATGTTGCTAAATGACTTATTAAGAAGAAGAAAAAAATATTCCCGAGTTGACTCATTCAAAGTCCTTAACTAATGCCGCTGAACCACCCCTCCCCCACCAAAAAAATAAAACAAAAAACAAAACAAAAAATATGAAAAAGTCGTAATTGCCCACTAACATTGGCAAATGACCACTGTAACCTCCGTACCACTGGTTGCAAATGAAGCAATCCATTTCCTAAATGCTCCTTTTTTACTTTCTTTTTCTTCTTAGGGAATAGGGGAGCATTAAGGTGCAATAGAAAATCCATCATTAGTGATCAAGGGATTGGTCGAGTAGGGTTATTGACAAGTCGAAGGTTTGAGTCTCCATTTATCTCCTTAAAATACGATAAATTTATAATTAAGTGTTACATGAACTTGTAAATTTTTTCCAATTTAAATTGAAATTAGCTAAACAATGTTTCGATGACCACATTTCGTTAATAATCGCTTTTTCTGCGGAGGGAATGCTAAATAAAGTACCAAATTGTTTTGTTATTTTCTTTCTTTTTCTAATGTCAACGGTTATTAAATTTTTTAAGGAATTAAAAGCTTAGTGTGATTTTTTTTAATTACTAGAAACAACTCTAAACTCCCAAGGGAAAGCTTAGTGTAAGTTATATATCCCATAGAAAGATAAATTCTTCGGTGTAGAAATTAAACATGATCTTGTTATGTACATATTTATAATATTGATTTTGTTTTATCTTTTTAATTTTTCACACTGTTAAGGTAATCTAATCAATAATAAAGATGTGCACACAATAAAGTTATGTGATGTTTCTTCCAAGTTATCATATTCCAATTTACTATTAATCCTATTAAATTTTTATAAAATTATTCAATAAAATATGTGGATGGCCTACAGAAAAATAATATTCAAAACAATATAATTTAATTCAAAGCCCGCTTTAAATTGATAAAACCTTTTATGTTTTGCTTCAATGCGTTGAGAAAGTATTAACTTCAATTTTTGTTTACCTAATTAGTAACAACTTTAAAATGACGAAACAAGACAATGTTCAAAAATATATAATCAATTCAGTCGTAATTAAAATTTAACTCAGCGTGTAAATAAAAGGCAAATTCTGTTGCGTTAATCTGAAGCAACTTTCTCACAATAAGCGCGTTGAGATTTTTTCACTTATCCAAATATATAGTGGAACTCAGCAGAGCATGCATATTTGTACCCTCTTAGACACAATTACATGTGTAAGAATTAAGAAACACCATGACCTAATTAAGCTCCAATTTAAATGAATTTATGCCCTCTCAATATGGAATTAATTTCTGAAAATCCATTTAGATTTTAATTATACATCTCATATCCAATTTTTTTTCAAAAATAATTAATCTAATAAATAATAATTCACTTATACTAAAGTTTTCTAACGTATATCCAAACAATAATGCATAAATCTCATGTCAATTTGTGTTTGCTTCAAATGATTAAGAAAACTATGGTTTTGTATTCTCCATCCTTTTCAGTTTACCTGTTTATTTAGGGTTAGGACAAGAATTAAAGGAGAAACCTTGTAATAATACCAAAATAATTTGATCAAACAAAATTAAAAACTACTAATATATTTTTAGGGTTAGACTCAAATTATTCTGATGTAACTTTAAGTATAGTTACACCATTTAATAACTTTATATTAATAATAAATTTTATTAATCCAACCGTTGAATTACAATTAATTATGATATAGATCAATTGTGTTAAGTTTAAAAAAAATGAATATCAACAAATACGTGATAAAGTATAACTTATGTTTACATATTTTAAACACATATATTACGTCGGTTTTTGTGTATATAAAAAAATCAGATGATTTTAGATTAATATAAAATTTAATAGACATGATTTATATGATGTGAACTTTTAAACTAACGGTAAATTTTTAAGAAAACTTCACCATAAAAAATTATTAAATAATGTAATAATTATTTAAATTTACATCGATGTAACTTGAGTCTAATCCATATTTTTACAAGTAAAATATTTTGTTTACTAGAATTCCACATGATTATTGATATTATTGATACAGATAGTGTTATTGGAGAAACAAAATAATACTAACTTAATATATAAATTGAATAAATATTCGAAACTTTAAATTATCAAAACTTGAATATTTATAATTAAGTTGAAATAAGAGAGTATTAATTATTATATTGGTTTACATAAGAATGTCAACCTTTAAGGTTATGACTCCTATGATAAAAAGTGAACTAAAAATGAACAAACGCACTCAATTTAGTGGGCTACAACAAATTACCACAATTGATATAAGAGTTCTGAATATATGGTATATTCATTCACTCCAATATATTTGGTCACATTAATTATCATGCGTCAACAATATGTTAACTAGGGCTTAATTTCACTTAGAACTCTCCAAACAGCGCCTTGATTAGTAGTAATTAAGTATTTAAGCTTTTTTTTTTTCTAACTCAATACTTTGCTGTTGCACTATATCGTATTCTGCTGTTCATTCGTTTTTGGATTCCCCATTGCACGAGATTTAGAATTAATTTAAATTATTATTATTATTATTATTATTATTATTATTTTACTTTTCTCCTTAGAACAGTGGATAATTAATTTTGAACAACAATGAAACGTATATAGAATCTAAAAAGATTGGCTAGCTATGATTTATCCAAATATATTAGACATACAACTATCGTTAAGGACTAAGAACATGACTTATGAAGGTCCGACACCCAAACAGATTGTTGATTAGGCCCAACCCAAAACGCAGATCGAGAGGATTTAATCAAAACTCTTTTCGTGCACGTTGTATGAAACACCCTAACTAATATGCTTATGCTTAAGTCACAGACTTCCCGGCTAGGTGGTGCTCTTCTGGTGCTGCGAACTGTTATGATTCTATATCTTGGTTTGAAATTAGGGTTTACAAAATAACGAAGCCAATTCAAAACTCCTTTCAGTCGTACTAAGGAAAATAACGAGCCATACGCATCATACATCGCATAAGTATATCATAAAAAGTAAAGGAAACACGAGTACGTAACTGGCGCACGGCGAATACCCGAAGAAAATACACATACGACCCAAAGATAACACACATAATTATACATTAATATCATAAGAATTGTCTTGTCCTGCTACGGACATACATATCTAACATCAGTTTATATACAACGATACATATATCCAATACTACATATAAACGAAAACCTACGCACACGGATGAGTACTACTCATTGCGTGTATGGCACACATCTAACACTGGGACGGGGTCCTGCTGCAACTACTCGTCAGAATCCTCCTCTCGCTCCTCGGGGTCCACTTCATCCTCGCTGAAGATGTTCGTCACCGCGGTGAAGTCGCGTGGGGCAAATCGGCGTGGTAGCACTGGAAGAACCCTCTTCCTGGCAGTGGTGCGTCGTCCTCATCCTCAGACAGGCGGTGTGACTGGCTCTGGATCTGTAGCTGGCTCAGGCACTGGCTTTGGTCCTGGTCTCGGTGGTGGAGGAACATCTACTCCGTCGACGTGGATTGGGTCGCGGCTACTGCTACCTGGACGCTTATCAACCCAAATAGGGCGCATGGGTGAGGATCCTGGCCCTCGAAGTCTGCGGCAGGACTGTTCCGGACTCTCTCCAGGTATGTTCGCAAGGGCGTACGTGCTGGTCTCCAGTAAAGTGTAAGTGTAGTAGTTACGCTGTCGCGAACGTGTAAACAACCATACGTCCTTAGAAGGCGGATATGACATGGCGGTGATCTGGAGTCATACACGAGTGGGGATAAGAATGACTTCGTTCTTAGTGGAAACTCTACGAGGTCTCTATAGTTCAATTACTCGGGCAGATTCCAGGCCACTCAGGGATACCTCTAACGTCATGCATACTAAACCCTACCAGTTATTATCTTGTACCTACGTCCTAAGCAGCTTTATCTAAGTTACTAGGTGACTGGGTTACTACTCTTGTTGCTACTTAGGCTTCGTGCTGGTTAACTGTACGTTACTACTAAAGACATACTATTCGTCTTGGGTCGCTCCCTCGAGAATACATAATGCATGAACAGTTATACATAATACTCTAGGCAGATATACATACATACTTATCATCATATCATCAATCATCAATTCATATATGTGTACTGACATAATGCATGAGGGAATCTGGGGATCTCTTACGCGCTCTGTGGCTGCGTCCTACTTAGTCCTTACACCTTTGTAACCGTGGCCTCGGATTACAACCTCTTTCTTGCCACTATTGTATCGACCCGACAACGCTCTTTACCGGTATGGTAGCTAACCATGCAAAGCTCACAGGAGGTAATCATCGAATACAATAAGTGCAACCACCCTCTCTTTCTAGAGTGGCGAGGGATCAAACCTATGAGTGATCAGGCGTGGACATGTTTAGATCGTCCCTATGACTCGATCTGGTTTCTCTTTCCTCTTTAAGTGGGGCCCACTACTTCTGTTGTACAGACCTATGCCTGTTTTCCATTTCTTGGGCCTATGCCCGTTTTCCTTATCTGTCGTATTCAGGTCTCTATACCTGCGTTGCTCGTAACCAATCCAGCGTGCATAATTGGTGAAGGGCGTGTCTGTAAGACTTTGCCAAGAGAATATGGATTTCCTAATCATATAGCTAGACTTCTCACTATGGTCTACTGTACCAACTGGGGTCGGAACCTTCCTAACTCATTCGTTATCTCCTAGGGTTCATTTATGATCTTCGTTAGACTTTAGCGAGAACTTCTAATTATCTAGGGTCGTCCTAACTCTTATGACGGCCTTTCCTCGTGATGCATGCTCTTGTTGCACAAAGGTATACATAACTATGCATGTTGGATCCCATAGAACCTTTAAAAATACAAGTTTTTAGTAAGCATTCAAATGAATGGGGCTTTAGCATTCGATTGATTCTTTCATTTGAATCCCATGAGAATTCAATCGATTGAAATCCTGCTCAGGCTTTCATTCGATTGAAGGCTCGTGCATTCGACTGAAATCCCTTGGGAATTCATTCGAATCTCACAGTAAAAAAATCGCCTCAGAGAGTAACTTCTCCAGGGGTTTGCTCCGCGTAACTTTTTCGTTTCCACAATAATCCAATCAGTACAGTTATGGTTTCCAAACGTCAAAATCATCAAAATCTAACCGTCCTAACTCATTTCCTATAATTTGTACAAAAAGGTTTTTCACTCACATACACAGAAATGCACATAAATAATCATAAAATAATCCACATAGGCAGTGAGCTTAGAGTTACCCACTTCCGATGGCGATTCTGATTCGGTAGAGTCGGAGTCGAGAATTTTCTCTATGCGGTGGAGTGCTCCCAAGATTTTTCCGAGACTTCGGCAAGAAACCGAGATGTGTCGGAACGGGACTGGAATTCGTGGGAAAAGAAAAGTGACATGGAGTTATTCTGAAACCTAAGGGCTATTTATAGCCGTCTAATTTTCCTTTTTTTTTCCTTTTTCTTTTTCTCTTTTTCTTTCTTTACATTTTCTTTCTGTTGTTACTTTATTATTTATTATTTATTTATTTATATTTATTAAGGGTAAATATCTCCTAAGGGAGATAAATTCCCACCAGGGCCGTTTTGGTCCGGTTTGATCGCATTTTAATCAATTTCTCACACACCGGTTGCCCTAAAAATATTCTGAGCGTACCGTCGTGATCCATTGATTTTTCCCTTCGACCCGGGAACTACCACTCATGAATTTTTGACTTTTTTACCGCATCTAAATATTCCACGAGCGTTTCCCAGTATCCGAAACGAATTCCGTTCGAGCCAAAACTCTCCCGAATACATCAAAAAATTATCTGGGCAATAAAAACCTAATTCGAGCCGCTAATTCGGAGATTTTACAGGTTAAATGCTCCTTTTTAAACCTGCGGAACGCCTTCCGGTTCCCCAGGACGGCCTAACCCTTGGGCTTTCCGTACACGAGAGAACTGGATTGTTACATCGTACCCTTAGAGATTGCGTCTCAAAGCACTTGTGATCAAGATTAGGGGAAATCCAATCTCGATATTTAAAAAGACTCATTATTCATTGCCTTTTTTTTTTTAAAATAAAAGTCTATCCTCACTTCTTAGGTATACATTTTACTCTAAATTACTTACTTCTGTGACTAGTCCCCAACTTCTTCAGTGTCAGAGTCATTGCAGATAGATTACCTTTTGTCATCGTCTTTTTGAAACGATGATTTACTTGAAAAATATTTGTAACGAGTCTCATGTTAGGGAGGTTACCTTGAAGGAGACACTTTATAATGATTTGAGCTTTCTCACTCCAATAGCTAGCGTATGGGTTGTGGTTCTTCTAATTACTTATGCTCGTTACAAATTATGTTTTTATTGAGAGACGTCCAATCGGAGAATGCATGTTATACATATATAAAGGTGACCCAATTTGTTTCTCTATGCTTGTTTTTTGGAGCTTATTTTTAATGCATTGACAATATAAAAATCTTTACACAATCATCTATTTATTTTGCACTACCTTTCATGCAGTAGGTGATAATCAACTATTTTTGTTTACATGTTAGTATATAATTAGATGACAGCATAAAACTCAATGTATTTAAATTAAATATTTATTTAATGTCATTTGTACCTCTCTCTATATATATGGAATTTCACCTATATTAAGAAAATAGTAACATGTAATCAGAAATGAAATAATATTATAGAATGAATATGTATAATTAGAAACATGCACATTGTTCTTAAATGCAGATTAATTCGCATTTAAATTGGTGATAATTTACTAAATTTTTGTTTATACGAAAATTTTCTTACCAATAGTTAAAAAAAAATAAAAAAATTGAGAAGAATAAAAATAAAAAAAAACTTTAATTAGTGGAGGGTGGATAGTGCTCCCTGCAACGTGAAACCATGTGTGTTCCAGAGGTTTTAAGGAATTAAATTGAGTGGATGGGATGATAATAATAAAAAGATCATTCCAGTATGCCATCATTAAAGTCAGTTTCTGCATCTTTTTAAGATGTATCTAAAAATTAATTTTCCATATGATTGGTTGCCCCATGCGTATTAACCAAATTAAATCAATATGACTATGATGATGATTGCTACAAGAGTTTGAGAACAGCTGGATCATGCTAAGCTTCAACAATCCATTTCAATAAATTAATAGACATTTCGTTTTCAATAGAATAGCCATAGAACTTGTCTACCTAGCACACATAAATAAAAAAGTGTATTTACATACTTATATACGATTTCCGCGTTTACGTATGGAATTTTCTTTGACCTATTGATTCACACAGACAATGTTTTATCTATCCATCTATTTATCTTAATTCTATTTAGTCAACTAAAGGATTGAGTTGCTACATGGACAAAATTGTTTTAACCGTCGACGACTCGTTATTTTAAAGGATTAGATTATTGGAGTTTAGTTTACAAGTTAATTTACGAATGATTAGTAATGTCTTTTATAACAACAGCCATTTTATGATGTATGAATGGTTTACTTGGGTTAGTGCCGGCATGAGTTTGTATACTAGGTTTTTTTTTGGGGGGGGGGGTAGAGGAATGTTAGATAGCCAAAAGTTTCAGCCCATTTTTATAAGATTTGTTTTTATGCTTGTATTAATTAAAAAATTCATGACCAAAAAATACAATTTGATTTTTTTTAAAAATAATAATAATAATGAACTTTCATTGATGAATAGCTTCAACCGAATGATGGGAAGCAAACACACCATCGCTGAAAGCTAGGCTGCAGGAGGCTAGCCTCATTAAACCCACCCCCACCCCCCTTAAAAATTTCATCCGGACTCCGGACCATTTGGTTTGAGGAATCTAGCAATGCTCCCAAGAATCTAAACATGAGAATCTTTGGTTTGCGAATTAAAAAATTATTCTGATGCACGTTGCATTTTCATGAATGAAACCCTCTCCCCCATTTTTTTTTCTATTTTTAATTCACATGAAAATGTTACATTTTTATGGAATTGTAATGTTTTGAAATGTGAAGAAAAAAAAAATTGTCATCAAACCTTATATCCTTAACAACCATCACAACTGTTGGTCGTCAACCAACTATCGTTAGGTGACCACCACCAACTGTCGTCTAGAGATGTACCACTATTGTCAAACTATGGATCACCATTGTCCGGCAATGGATTATCACCATCTAACGCTAGACAGTGACTGTTGCGGGTCAGTGATGGACTATCATCAACATACATAATTTTCTGAAGGGTATTTTTAGAAAAGTATACGATATTTCAAGAACGCCGCTAAGAATTCAGTTTACAACACCAAATATCTTCAAAGTACATTTTTGGGAAAGCTTTTATTGAAAAATAACATTCTCGTAAATAAAAAAAAACATTCTGCGAGGCAAACCAATAAAAAAAAAGAGTACTATTCAGATATTTTTTACTTGTTCACCATTCTATTTTGGTGTTTTCACAAATATTTGTTCACTTACTAAATTTATACCACATTAACTAGTCTTTTTTAAATACTCCATCTCATATTTACACATTACTAATAACTCCAACCATCCTCATTATTTCTATATTAAATAAGGACAATTGCATAAAGTACTATCAATTTTTTCTTACTTTCATATTTTTTAATTATTTTTTTAATATCCAAGCAGAATTCAAAGTAGACATCAAAAAAACGGAAGAAGTACGAAAGGAGTACACCGCAAGCAAATTAAGGCACTTAATATACAAAGCTATTACACCCAAATTGTTGTGTTCACAATAAGATCATAATACAAATAGGCACCTAGATAATATTCAAGATAAAAAAAAATGGGACTCCCATGTAATTCATAAACAACCCAACGAGTTCTCTGCTGCCACCAAACAAATGGGCACAATTCCAGTCCAAAAGTTTTGGTTTTGGTCCCTACTATTATTTTGTTTGATTTTTTGTCCCTGCGCTAAAATAATAAATTTATTTTAAGTCCGTAAAAGTTTATGATGATTTTGTTTAAATCCTTTTGAAAAGTAATTCGTGATTCCTACAATCGAATCATCATAATATCTTTACGGATTAAAACCAAATGTTTTTTGGAAATTTTTAGACCTAAAACAAACAACAATTGTAACTGTAAGCAGTGAAAGAAAGATTAATTAAAAAAACCAACCAGTCAAATAATATGTCATCATGCTTGTTTGTTCAAATGTTCATTGAACGAAGAATAAACTTTTGTTACACCGACAATGTCTGCTTTGAGATTAATTAATAATAATATCAAACTATAACTTATAGTCATAACTTTAGCAAAAGATTCTTAAATATTCCTTAACTTTCGTTAAAACATTTTAAGAATGAAAGGACGTAAAGCACAGCCCCACTCTAGATAATAATATATGCATCCATTGTTTTGGAATCTCCAATATCCAATTCGAGGACTAAGAAGTGAGTAATGGGAAGAAAGAGAAGTATGTAAAAACAAAAAGAAAATATTTAGAAAAAAAAGGATTTTGCCCCTTTAGCAAAATTCTTTAAATAAATATAAGTATGGGCAAAAGCTAGTCATTCATGTGACATCTTTTTTACTCTACTGTTAAATGATAAATTAAATGAGTTATGTTTAATTTTTATTAGAGGACATATAATGTATTTGATCCAAAATATATTTATCTAAAAAAGATGAGTACAAGTTATTGTAAAAAATTAAAGTAAATGATTGGTTTTTTTTTGGTGAGCAGTAAATGATAACAATTAAATGAAAAATAAAACATCTGAATTTTTTCTTAACTTAATACTAAATACATTTTTTTAAGTTAATAGTTTTTTTCCCGAAAAACTGTTATATCATCCGTGTTGTTACCATTATTTAGAGTGAGTTGTTGCTAATTATTAACTATATTTGATAAACAAACAATCAATTAGTAGTTTATTTCTAGCAAAAACATGTTTTCATTATTTAAACAATTAATAAACATTTATCTAACAAATGTTAAGTGGTTTTCTTCTATGAAATGCATTGTGGATGCGATTTTTTCTATTCAAAGAATTTTGCATTACTACTAAAAATATTTATATTTTCTCAATTTTTGTGATGATTTTAATTAGACAGATATCATGAAATGGATGAAATAATTATTAAGAGGGTCTATTTGTCGTGATAGTGTTTGAGATAGAGATACCTTAATAAATGGATTAATCATTATCGACGACAAGGCTACTCGGGAAATTAAAGTAGTAAAACATTCTTTTTGCTGAAATTACATGTGATCATTAATACAAAATAGATTATCGCAAAAAATTCAACTATAGCCACACATGTATAAACGAGACAGATATTATCTAGTTTGAGTTTGAGAATATAAAAAATATTCATTAAAAAATTGCTTACAAAAGGACCGAAAAATTAATCAGATTTTTTATAACAGAACCTAGATGCTATTTGGTTAATCGAAACCGATAAAGATAAATATTCCAAAATCCTAAATTGATATAAATTGGATAACTAAATTAAAATAGAGCCTTAACAATTTTTCTAGAAGTGTAGCTTACTGATCACTGCACTCAAACCTCAATGGTTTTTAATTACGCCTTAAGATACCGTTAACAATTTGTTTAACAAATAAATAATCAAACCTGCACTCAATTTAATGATGACTTAAAACTGAAATTTTGCCCTCACTAAAATAATAGGAGTCAAGTAAAAGAAAAGGATTATAAATATATATATATATATATATCCACACACCACATCAACGCACACCGAGGGAAACAGCTGCAACACACATAGGCCATAGCTGGTAGCAAGCAAACGTCTTCAACAACATTTGACTAATTAATCAAATCAAACAATATAATTATAATTACGAGAAATGTTTTAATTTGTCTTCAAAAATTTTATTGATATTCACATTAGCCACATTTTAAACGTTAATTTTATTATCTAAAATGTTAAAAGATTAATAAATATAATATTTAAAATATTAAAAGACTAATTAAAAATATACATAAACCAATTAAATTTTTAATTTTATGAATAAGAAATAAATATAGACTCTAATAAAAAATTTAGAGATTAATTAGGACTTCATTCTTATAATTAATTTACTAGTAATTATTAAATTTTGCTATCGTAAAGGACATTGTTCTGCTTTTGACTCAAGTTGATTGGCCAATGAAGCACCCTCAGTGGGCCATGTTGGCAAATATACACAGGATCTTGTGGGGCCCAAAGCTGGAAAGGGCGGTGCAAGCTACTAGTCTTTGACTGAAGTCTCATTAAGTATTTGACGAAAAAAAGAGAGTAAGAAAGCAATGTGTCTTTGAGGGGAAAACCGGCATTTTAGGTGCATGAAAAGTCAATCTTCATGTCATGTTGGTCGTTTTCTCACTTGCTCCTTAATTCAAAATCCAATAACTTGATAGTGTGTGTGTATATATATATATTTATTTATTTTTATAAAATTTCGATTTAAATTTTAAAATTTTATTTTATTAATTTAAAGAAATTAACTAATCTCAATACTATTCGAATCAACCAATTTTATAATTTAAATTATGTTACGATTTTATGTTTTACATTTTTTATTTTACTCCTTTAAATTTTAGATCTCAATATTAACAACCTTTACATGCTTACATTTAGCACCTAAAATAAGGAGGTAACAAATCTAAGATGTGCTATTGTTTGAATAAAATAGAAAATAAAATAAAACAAGATTTTTTTTTACTAAGAAAGTTTGTTATAAAATGTCACTACTTGCGCCAGGGTTACCATGGAAACTTTGATCGACCATCTCTACTATGATTTTTGATTCTCCATTCCCTTTCCCTCCATTGTCTTTTGGTTTTTTTCCCCCTAATTTCAAATCAATTAAGGTTTCATGTTCTTCTATCAGTTGTGATTCTTGATTTGATGCTAAGGCAGGATCATCGCACTGCCTAATCAATTGTTTGGTCCTCTCTATTATTTTGGTTAAATTGGACTCAAAATGTTATTAGAAAAATTAGACATTTTTTTTTTTAATGCTAGACACCCTTTCTTCATCTCCTTAATTCTGTTTTCTGTTATGGCCACGCAAGCTTTCTCTTTTCGAAGTCAATTGCTCTCCTAATTTGAGTGAGTTCCTTTTGACACAAAATATTCTTAATAAAAACATCAATTTTAAGACTTTGTGTAAGTCTCAAAACTCAAAAAAAAAAAAAAATCTCTTTCTTTGTTACTTGGTTCTATCTAATGAGTTACAATATGAGTATTTGCCTATTTATAGTCTTAACTCTTAACTAAAAAAAATGAAAATTACTAATGGATCGTCTGTATATGATTATCACATGAAACTATATTCTTGAAATTGCCTCTCCAATTTAAAATTTTGGAGAAGTTAGCAGATGGGTAGTATTATTTTAATCGAATCCAACACTGAGAAATTCGGGAGAGTTTGGGCCCATATTAAAAACGGACTTGGGCTCTTTGTATTTTACCATAAAGTCCACAATGGTGCCAAAAATCCCAAATTCCCGACACACATTAATTTTGTTTGCATTTAAGGTGCACGTGATACAATTACATTCAAAAGTATATACTTTATAGTAGTCAAATACTATTATCCATGACTGACTCTGGATTTTGTAACAGTGCTTTCAAATTACTAAGACAAAGCAACAACCTTTGGGAAAGATAGATAGAAAGCAATGGCTCTTCCACCGTCCCAAACAAACCGTACTTAACGCGTACCTCACCGTCAGCACGCCCTTTGTCCCCCTTCGGTTTGGTAGAACACTTTTGAGGACGACTTCTTACTTTTAGGTTTTTAGGTTTGATTTGGTAAAAAAAATTTTAAGATGTGTTTCTCTTTTTAAAAAGCATAAGTTCATATTTTTTATTTGGTAAATAGAGAAGTTGAAAAGCTTTAGTTCATGATTTTTAAGAGTTAAGGGTGCTCTTGATAGTTCTTAAAAAGATGTTTTTTTTAGAATGGGCTCTCGCTCTCTAAATTTTAAAAAAATTCAAATAACTTTAAACTTTAATAAAATTATAATTCAGTCATTCAATAATTAATGAAACATTAAAATAAAAATGATCTTTACTATTTATATCTATTAAAGTTTAATTTTAATACACTTGACAGTGTAAAAGATTTTACATGGTCGGTCAATTAATTCATTTCATTTGTATGACCTTTCAAGGTCTGAATGTGATAGTCAATAAAGTTTGTTAATTTGTTATATATGATTGGATTACAATGTAAAACTTTTTTACACTATTAGTACATTCCAATTAAATCCTATCTATTATACTTATTTTATATTTTAAAAACAATTTAATAATATATTTATCGAATATCATTCTTATGACTTTTGTTTACTGAGAACATTTTTCGTACTATTTTACCAAACAATGATATTATAGTTTTTCAAAAGTAACTTTTAGAGAATTCAAAAAACTCAACAGCTTTTGAATAGCCGTAACATTATCAATCATGCCTTGAAAAACATAAGCCAAATTTTTATATTTTGTAAATAGAAAAGTTATGAAATTCTTGCTCTTGGTTTTGACATCCAAATGTGTTTTTGGCATCCCTAAAAAAAGCTTTTCCGAACAAGTGCTTGTTCTAAAAAACTTAACGACTTATATAACCTTAAATTTTAATAAAAAATCAATATTACCATTTATTAATTAATAGAAAGTGAAAATATAAATTATTATTTTTAATATTTATGTATTTTATAGTAATTTTATATTTTAAGAACAATTTTATCAAACAATATTTTTATGACTTTTGCATATTGAGAATAACTTTTAGATTATTTCACCAAACAATGATATTACGATTTTTCAAAAACAATTTTTAGACAACTCAAAAAAAAAAAAAGAGCCACGTCATTACCAAAACCAAGCCTAAATGTTCCTCGCAGTTATAATATTTCTTCTTTTATTTATTCATTTAGTTTTCAGTTCAAAGTTACTGGTACTAATCAAAGGAATGGAAGCGTGAAACTTGAATCCACCTCCAAAAACGAGTTTTAATTAACAGCTATGCATGTTACTGTTGGGAGAGTGAATTGCTCTTGCTTTTAATAAATCAGCGCTTGACTAATTTCATAGTGTGAAAGATAGAAGTTTTTGTATATATTAAATCTAGAGGAACGTCAAGAAAAATTACAGGTTTCTGTAACCAATAACCATAACCACCTTGCGGTCGTGTAGTAGGTAAATATAGCACCGCACTGCCATTGGAAAAAAAATTATTGTATATTTAAGTTATTAGAACCCATAAATAAATTAATGTATATTAAACAAAGTTAGTGAGACTCATTTTATTGTGAGTAGAGCTATAAATAAGTTAAATTGAGTTAAATTTACTGAAATTTACACTGAGCTCACTTTTTAATGAGTAGAGCTGAGCCCATACTCATTTAGAATTGAGTCAACTTCATAGACTCAAACTCATCTCACCAAATGCTTATCGAGTATGAGTTTAGTCACAAGTCACTCAAATTAGATTAAATACCTCAAATTATATACACATTAATTTTTTTTTATCTTTAATAAGTTATAATATATATAGTGATAAGAACATATATAGTCTTACTACTATTTAATAAAAAAATAGTCTCACTAGTATGTTTATAAAAAAAAAATAGCCCCTTACTATTGTTTATATTCTAATAATAATTATAATAGCGACAAAATATGATTACATACATTTACACACACATATAATCAAGCTAGCTCATAAGCTAGCAAGTAGAATATAGTAAAACTCAAGTTTAACTTATTTAATAATTGAGTTTGAATTCTTAACTAAAGCTTAACTCATGAGCTCACGAACTCGACTTGTTAAGGACATTAACGAACAATGTTATAAATAACTCACAAATTGACTTGACTCCCAACCCTAATTATAAGTATGCCTAATAATAAGATGTTTAGATTTGTGTTTATACAATATTAGCGTGTGTTTGGTTTCAATTTTTATTTTCAATTTCTATTTCTAGAATTTCCTATTTTTAGGAATCTTTGAAGGAAATAGTGAAAACAAAAAATGAAAATAAGAAATTAAATTTTATAATTTTCACAAAATCTTAAAAATAAAAAAATTCTAAAAATATAGATTGAAAATAAAAACTGAAACCAAACACAGCTTTAATCTCTCGTTTATCCCACTTAAGTTGATAAAAGTCAAATTGGGCTGGGCCGACCCAAATATAGTCTTCAACAGTAATATACATTACGTTTCTACTTAGTTTCACTGACTTTAAATTTATACTAAGTAGCTCTTAGCTTCATTTACACCCACCCATAGCTTTGACTACAAGCATATATAAACTGACAGTTTATAAAATTAAAATTATGCACAAAAAACGCCTAACGACAATCATCATTTTTAAAATAATATTTCCACACAAATACAACACTAGTGAAATTGTTTAACAAGAAAAAAAAAAAAAACACTAGTCATATTGAAGAAACGGGGGGGTCACTATTAAAATCCAAGTTTTCTATAAAGAAAACTTTTTTCAGGTGACATCATACAAAATTCAATAATGCTCAAACCAAGTAAATGGGCCATTGCTCTCTCACTGACAGCATGTTCCCACTTACGTAACTACGACGAACCTTACTTCTCTTTTCTTCTCCGTTATATATATGTGCGTGTATGTATGTTCTTCAAATCCATATCCATTAATCCATCACTCCCTCACTCTCTTGTTATCACAATTCCAGCCCAATATTATTGTTTTAACAGCCTTGGTAAGGTTATAATTTAAACCTTAAATCCTAAACTCTAAATTTACTGCATAATTTTTGGCAACGACAGTATAAAACATTACTAGCAATGGAAAAAGGCACAAGCACCGCCATGCAAGAATTGTGCTCGACGGCCCCACCGCCGTCGAATTACCGGGGAGTCCGGCGGCGAAAATGGGGGAAATGGGTGTCGGAAATCCGGGAGCCGGGAAAGAAAACAAGAATATGGCTAGGGAGCTACGAGTTACCCGAGATGGCGGCTGCAGCGTACGATGCAGCCGCCTTGCACCTTAAAGGCCGCGCCGCGAGGCTCAACTTCCCGGAACTAGCCGAGACTCTGCCTCGTCCGACTAGCTCCCGAGCCGAGGACGTGCAAGCCGCGGCGCAGCAAGCAGCATTGTTGTTCAAGAGGCCGGTAGTGATGACGTCATCATCTGATCACGAGGTAAGTGCCACTAACAATAAGGGCAGTAGTGTCCTTCCAGCTAGGGTGGGGTTGTCCCCAATCCAGATTCAAGCCATCAATGAGTCCCCATTGGACTCACCCAAGACGTGGATGCATATGGCTGAGGCACTCATGTTTGGGCTTCATGATCATGGTTATGACGATAACTCCATGATGGTGTGTTGTGATGATCATCATGATGGTGATGGTGTTCTAGAGTTGAGTGGATGGGAAGAAATACAGCATGACTCATTGTGGGAATTATGAGTCATTTAATATGTTGATGCAAACCCCATGATTTAGGGGCCAAAAATACAAAAGTTAATGTAGTAAGACTCATTCAATGAAGCAAAAGGATTTGTTATTGGTCAATTGCATCATATTGTATGTCCCATTTGCTTATTTTTCTTATACTTAACTTAGTTCCATATCTCATCATATACACTTTTTTTTTATCTGTTATTTTAGACCAATGCATTTGTATTAAGAAACTCAAGATTAAAAGTAATTTATGAAATTTTGTACTAGATTAACCTTATTTAATTTTTAATCTCTTACCACTACTATGTTGTCTGTGTTGACTATATTTTCCAAAGAAACCTCGTTGGAGATATAACTAAAAATTTAGTAATAAGTTTTGCATAAAAATAAGGAACATTAGATATCTTGCACTGATTTGAATTCATTTAAAATGACATATAAAAAAAGAGAACGTCGTAATTTACACTGTACTGATTTTCATCTAATTGTAGTTGGCGTATCGCATCAGTGATCAAATGTCCTAATTTGAGTGGCAATTGATGCTATTTCAAAATTTGTAGCCGTGGCATTTACAATAAATTAGTTGTGTAAAATGTTAAATCAAAATATATCATTCTGAATTAATTCCAAGAAAATATTCTAGTATCTAGTAGTACAAGACTTGGTAGTTTTTTCTTTCTTTTGTTTTTTCTTTCTTTTCGTGTACAAGACATAGTTATTGTTATTGATGTAGAGTTTGAAGAAAAATGAACATTTGGCTTTTAATCTCAATGTACATTTATTCTTAACACTAAAACAATGTAGGGCAATATTTTTGTACTTTGTTTGCGTATATCGAAATTCCTCAATCTATTATTGACCTGGTCCAACTAAAGGAGGCTATTGAATCATGAATGAGTTTCTTTACACAGAAAATGGTGGCAAATAGAAGCATGATGTAGAAATGGTAGCCGCCCAGATCTATGTGGACCTAATGGGAATGACTTTCGTGTAGCGAATTAATTGTTGACATTTTGATTAGGAATACTACACTGTTTACGTTTGACAGTCATATTCCTAACACAGCAAATACTACTTTTGAAAATTAAGGCTAACGGAACTGTTTTATTTTGGAGTTTGGAATGATAAGATAGCCACTTCTTACAATGAGTGTGTGCCATCTCCACATATATATACATAATAATACAACAGGTATACTATTGATTAATTACTATTATAAATACATATTAAAGTACCTTGCTATTCGTTAATTACTGTTATAAATACAACAGGAGTAATTGCTGTAAAATGCTAGGGCTAGGCTAAATAGACAAAAAGAAAAAGTTCACAAAAAAAATATACTGTGTTAGTGATTGAATTACACTGGATGCAATTGTCACCCACGCTAAATTTCATATGCCAGCGTCTCTTGTAAGGCTTTTTAAAATCTCATGTAAAAGAGAGCTTGAGAGTTACAAGTTTTCTGTTTCTTTCCATATCTGTTACTACAATAACTATTTATCAAGAAATGATACTATGACAATCATCTTAAATAATCTTTGAACAACAACACTCACAAAGATGTAAAGTTCATCATAAAGTGGTTCACAGGCTCCACATTTTTGTGGATATTATAGTTGAGTGATTGTCCACATCGAATATCATAATAGCATGCCTCTTACATTGAAACCAGGCTTTACTCTCTAGGAAATTTAGTTTACTTAATAGGGAATAGGCAAATGTGCATCAAATGAAAGACAAGCACACATGCTTTCAATCTAGTGTGTTCACGTATAACGTGTGATGACATGAAGTTTACCCACTAAAATAATCGATTTGTCCGAGTCACTTTCCATCCCTATCTAATTATGCGAAAAGTTCACTATATAACATGAGTCATGACACCCCCACTCCACTTCACTTCCCAAACAAGATAATCATACCTTGTTAGAGGAATCTTGATAATCCCCACTCCATTTAACTATATACTATACAAGGTTTATAATCCCAAATTCATGTCCTAAACATCATTGTCCATCTTCCTTTATAATAAAAAAAAATTGCTGCGTATGGTAATCAACTAAGAAAACCAAAGAAAAGAAACTACAACAGCAAATAATTCAGCTAAGTACGGTACTTAATTGTGCCTCCAAGTTAACCAATTGTGCCTCCAAGTTAACCAAATATTGATAAGAATGTTTCAATTTTCAACCGGTAATGTGAAGTGTTACACCAGCCAATATACGGCAGCCTCTTAAGAAGCAATGCAAAATGAACAAAATAGCATTGCAAACCAATGTATAGTCTATTTTATTTGCCAAATATGCAGCACTTACTGCTTGGCAGAATTAAATGTCTAAAATTGAATCTCCAGAACTCCAAAAGCACGTAAACTGAATGAATGAAAATGTAATCACTGTGCAGTGGATTCTTTCAGATATGCAATAAGATCAGCACGTTCCTGGGGCTTCTTAAGACCTGGAAACACCATCTTTGTTCCTGGAATATACTGCACAAGAGGATAAAAAAAAAACACACAAATCAGCATCTTGTGGTGTAAACAAAATTTCTCATTGTCACCATGAAATATTCGTATATTACCACACAATTTACAGCAGAAAACACTTAACCCCATACAGAAAATTACATATGTGCATACGATTATAATTTATTCCAAGAGAATACAGGCAAATGTATCTGATACTTGGATAATGTGTAACAATTTTAATAGCAATTCAATACAGATATATTACAAATATATTTATGGTACCTTTTTGGGATTAAGCAAGTAATCATATAGAGTCTTCTCCTCCCAATTCACAGCCATGTTCTTGTTAGCAGCAGAATAGGAATATCCGGGAGTAGTGCCCGACTGCCTTCCAAATAAACCATTCAGATTGGGCCCTGAGATTGTGAACAAGTAAAGCAAAAACTTTAGTCTTCAGAATTGGTAACATTTTTTCTAGAAGAAACAGGAAACATAAAATCAATTATACAACTGCTACAAGAGATTATGATCAGATGAGGGCCAAAAAATGATATATTATAACCAATAGTATGGGGAGATCCAAGCAATGTATAAATCAGTAGCCAAGTATGATTTGTTTATTCTACTTGAGAAAAAAATGAATCTCCACATAAAAGAAACATGTTAAAGTAACAAAAATGAAGAAGCAAACCCAAAATACAGCATTATCAAAAGGGAAAAGAAAAGGAACCTAACAATGTCAAAAACCCTAGTTGAACCAACGATATAATTAAAGAACTTCCAATCAGAGAAAAAGTACATTCAAATTTACCATAGAGCAGAGCCTTACAAATTATAATTGACATAGAACAGAAACAATACCCTAGACATGATCTTCAGGCCAAGAACAACAACAACGTCAACAACCTATCCTTGATTTGAAGTAAATGCTAGAATGATTACCTCAGATTGGCAATATTTTTTTAAGCACCAATACTCTACAGCTGAAGGAATTCAATGAAAATCCAAGCACCGGTATAATTGTCGATTTGACAAGGTACTCTGATTTCAAACTAACTAACTAACGACCATTTCAACAAAGAACAATTCTATTCGTCCATTCATTATCGTATCAAATTAACAATGCAACACAAAGAGAGGTCTTAACTTCAGTTTCTAAGCTTCAGAATTATTATCTCCCTCAAATTTTCACAGCATAGCAAACTTACAAAATTCTCTTACAACTAGCACCATCCGATCTAATGTTTTAAGCAGAACTAAATAATTACGATTAAATCATATTTAAGGCACATATAACAATCACACTACAAAAATAAATCAATCAGGTCAATGTAAAACTACCTCCAATTTTCAGATCTAGGCCTTATTACGGTTAAATTCTACAAAAGTGCAATCACGAAAGATAGAGATCCAAAAAAAAAATCGATCCTATTTCAGCAAAAAAGAAAGAGGAGAAACGGTGAGCTAACCTTGCTTGTGGCCGGCGCCTTTCTCAACGGTGTGGCACTGAGCGCACTTTGTCTTGAAGATCTTCTCGCCGACCTTGGCATCGCCGGGAGGTGCCTGCTCGAAGGACGCCATTGGTGTGCGTTTGTTTATCGGGAAAGCGAGAGAAAAAGAATGAGAAGAGTTGCGTGGGAAAACGTAATAGAATTTCGCGAGGGTTATTGAGAATGTGAAGAGTATATATAGAGGGAGGGAAAATGGAACGCGTTCGGCACGGTGCTGCAAAACGAGCCCTAACTTTTTACGTTGACGTGGACCGTTTGTGGCGCTCCAATTCCTTTTGGCCCGTGGCGTTGGCGTGATGCTTAAGTCAAAGTTTGGTTTGCCATGTGATTTGTGTATCAAAAATGCCTTTTCATTTTTCTAGAAAATGGCGTGCCAAGGAGCGCTAGAAAAATAAAATAAAATAAATTTAGAATTCAAAAATGTAAATCGGCAGTTCTTGTTATTTTGGCATGAGGGACATAATAGTCGAAATCAATTGTGATTAAAGAGTGGTTAAAGTTGGCCAATTATTTTACTAGTAGTAGAGATAATATTGTGTGTGAGCCCTCCACACACGTACAAAATCATTCTCTTAGATTTAAAATGTTTACCGATAAAATATAATACTGAGATTGATGTGCCTAAATTGTTAAATAGGGGGGAGTTGCATAGTGGGATGGATGAAAGTGGTGACACTTTTATTTCTTAATTAGTGATTTTAAATTTAAGTATTAAGAATGAAAAAAAAATTTTCGATTTCATGTTTCAATAGAGAAAATAAAAACGTGCAAGTTATTTTTAACTTTTGTAGTTGAGCTGAGTTGTGTGAGACAAAAGATTTGATGCACTCAAATTTTTAAAGATTTAATCAGTTGTTATACTTCTACCCAAAAGAATATTTTATTAGCTGAATTATAATTTTAAAACCTCCACATGGAAATGTGTATCTAATATTTAGTTGGAACATGAAGAAATTAGAGAATTATGAGCAACCTTTTTCATAGAAAAATTGAAAGTCAGTCGCCAAATTTAACAAATAAGAATAGAATTCAAGAATGTGGTTCTAAGAAATGTCATCTTGTTTTAATATTCCGCCATAAAAGTCGAATCTTTTGAAAACCTCCATTAGTGAGAACGAAGATAACATTAACATATCCCATAAACCATTTCCTTTCGGATCCATAATTGTGTCACTGCTTGCAGGAGTGTTCCCTACTTTAGGTACGAAATGGCTAAAGTTAACAGAGTAGTGTTCACTAGCAAAGTGCCGAAATCTTTGTTCAACCTCATTTAACTCTAATGGCCATCACATTTGATAATAATCTAAAATATATTCGCATCACCTACCCATCTCCCCTACCAAAACATACACGTATTTAATAATACTAAAAAGTAAACCATAAGAACAAAGAAGTAACAGGCCCGATTCAAGGTTTTGAAAAGGCTGGCTTGCGGAGGCCAGGTATCTGCAAAACAATTGTAGCAAGAATTTTATGAACCAAATGTTTAGCAGTGTGATCATCAAATTGCATCTAGAATATCTACTTAAATGTAAAGCTTACGGTACAATGAATTCTAATTTGAATTCTATAAAAATTATTGTTGAAAACAAGTATAAAATGCAAATTGAAACCTTATCCCTCAAATAGGCATGTATAATTCTTTAATAACAAGATACAAAATTATAGTTAATCAACCATACCCTATTTTGTTTTTAAACAAATTCAAACTTACACAAATAGTTCTTCTGTTACTTGTCATGCAACAAATGGAGAGTCTGTATAAATCTATAACTTAACAGCGAATCACATTTCAAAAAGAAGATAAAACATGAATGGTACACAATGTAGGTAAGAAAGCTTTAATTAGTACTCATAGCTTAATGAATGCAAGACTGCAGGTTCTTGATGCTTATTATTCCAAAACTCAAAGATCTAAGAAGATTACAGAAGAGAAAAACATCTTGTCAAGTTTTCACATAGGCACAGGTAGTTTGTGTGTTGAATCGAACTATAAGGTGAATGGAACTTAATGGTGCACAAATATGCTTCTATCACCAAAATGGGATGAAAATCACGTCTTCTCAATACATAGTGGTTGAGGCTCCCAGGTGATGTGACCATTTGCGATGGAAGAATACCAACTTAAAGTAATGCATCTAGAATAGAGAAACTCTACCGCATATAAAAACAGAGCCATAATATTCTAATTACAGGGGGCAACACCCTCTTATAGATGCTACAATACCATCTCCAGGACAGTTGCAAGCCATTATATATAAGAGATCAGCAATATACATACCTCAATTCCATGCGTGCCTATTCGCTGACGAGAAATGAAGTTGATAATTAGATTAGCAAATTCATCAGGTACATCTTCCTGAATATATTAGGCTAAAAGCTGTTAGATTACAGATAAGGGAAGAAAACCGGAGGGAAGGAAAAAGAGTCAATTGCAGCAAGAGACATGACTTGACTAGTATGAACCTGAATAGCATGGCCTGTGTGTCTGACAACTATCATCTGAAACTTCCCTTGCATTTGACCAATTGTGAGGGGCCTGTTAGATAAACAGGGCCAAGAAAATATCAGAATTCCACTTAACAATTCCATCTTTTAGAAAAATAGGAGAAATAGAACAACAAAATATAGAATTCTATTTTATACTTTAATAATTCACATAAGAAATTCATACTAGCATCTTGATCATATATTACCGCCTTCATGTTAAGATTTATATAAATCCTTGTTCATCTAAAGCAGATAAAGAAAGTTACCAATATATAAATTGGTGCATACTAAGATGATGCTGGGAGCAACCTGATTTTTAATTTTAAAAAGAAACAGAGATCATATTGGCATGAATTTCAAAATAATTTGGGATTGCGGAAAAGAAGTTACCATTATGGACAGCAACCAAGGAAAAGAAAGACCAAGTTAAAATCAGAAGGTGGGGCATTTAAATTTAGTTACTAATGAAAGCAACTCAAATTGAACTCATCTCTGATGACAAGGTGCTCTAGTACTTGGACCATACAGTTATCATTAACGCTCTTTAGAAATAAAGTGTAAAGCCAGAATAAAATTGGTATCTGATTGTTTAATTCAATTCTAACTATTGAAATTGATAGACTAAAGTGAGAAAAGGTTTCAAAGAAAAGTAGAAAACCATCAATTAAAATTTAAGGAATACCGCTACAAACTAAAATAATACAAAGGAAATGACCTGTCCAATCTATCTGTGCCTGCTAATAACAACAGCTTCGGAACAGGGCATGACAAAAATTTATCTGAGAGGCCTTCATACCTGGGAAAAAAAAAACATATATACGAACTGTTTAACAGGTTGATAAAGATACCATACAAGCACATTCAATTCAATGGCAAATTTTGCCTAGTAATCAAGTATAATATTTTCACAATAAGCTAACAACAATCCAAGAGAACACCCACTAGCAGTACAGATGCAGGGCTAACCAACTCACCCATGATTAATAGTCAGGTTTGTTAAGAGAGCACATAAAGAAAGCCATTGGTTATAATATTTGTAGCTACAGTGAGAAGTAAGCACAAAAAGGAAAGAAAAGAAAAGAAGATTAAGCATACCAGCCTTTCCAATATTGTTCAGTCTTATCCAGCTCTGTTCGGTAAATATAACTGCAGCATCAAATAAAGAATATGCCAATGAAGCATAAAACTATGAATCAAAGTCCACAAAACCAGGTTGATGACATTGGATAAAGGAAAAAAAAATCTATACTGGATTATTCTACCCAATATTAAGACAGAAGTACTTACCAATTTTTTGAATCATTATACTTTAATGTGGTGGGGATTGATACCCGAGCAGAATCAATATTTCTTAAAGAACCACCTCTGACATTCCATTCAATCTACATAGAAGAAATTTCAACTCAAGCCAAATTTCACCAGTACAAATAAAACAGCACTCAAGCACCACTTCAACCTAAAGCTTGCTATCAAATACTACATTACATAGGTCCATTAACACAACCATATGACACGCAACATTTGCCTCTAACAAATTCTCAATTTATATGTTCCTGTGTATGGTATACCATCGACTGGTGAATGGAACATCAAATAAAATAAAGCACAACCATTTGAAATGCACTAATGCTATAATGTATGCTAGAAAAATTATGCTACAACTTATAACAGCAGAACAGCGTAAATGTACTTAATCTTTGTCCATGTATTCTTTCTTTGCTTCAAATTCAGTTTCGGCACCTTCCCTCAAATGAGAAATTTTTTGGACCTTGTGCTTTCTTTCTACAAGACACAAGGCCCCTCCAGCACCATAAAGGCAATTAACTATCTTGCCTTGAAGCTGGAAATTTAGTTCTCAATTCAGTAGCTGACAACACAGCTATCAGGCTTCTTATATCACTAAAATTTAATGATTATAAACTGTTGTTAAGATCTTTAAACAAAAATTTAGAAGTTGCAATACCAATTTCTAGGACACTTCTAAAACAGGACCCAATATTCAAGAGGTACATAATAAATTAGGCTGACATACACAAAAGAAATATTAAAATAATTTTATAGTAGTTGCAAAGCAAACAACAACAAGGGTTAAGAAAATAAATAAGATCCGAATGAGAAACAGTTGTCTCAACCATATAGCATATAAATTGAAAAGCAAATTGAAAGAAAGTATAGATCCAGAGCCTACAGCTTTTTCAACACTTGAAAAATGTTGCATCCTATTTGATAAGATTTTCTGCATATGAATTAGTGAAGCCATTGCCGTTCCCTGAAATTTTTGTGAATCAACATTTCAATGCCTCTATTGAGTAAGTAGTCACAGGAAGCAATGAAGAATTTAAATATAGAAACCAACCTCTACAACATCCACAACAACCAAGCCAGCCAAGGTAGATAATGATCTCCTTGAAGCAACATGAACAGCTATCGACCCTCCCATGCTTTGATGAAGAAGAAAATTTTAATTAATGATAGTTAAATACCATAATCATAGTTAAATATCATTTACATTAGGAAGAAAAAAAGCTTCTCAAGTTAGGTTCACCAAATATTTCTGTAGGAATAAAATTCATTTAAGAAATAAAATAAAAGTGAAAATTAGAGGACAAGAGGCCCTCTGCAAACGCACAGAATAAAAGAGACAACCAGACTATCTGCAAGAGCAAATGTGAAATCAAGCAACCATGTTTTACAGTCATACACTGAAAACCCAGAGTTTGCCTTGGAATAAAACCAAGCTCACTGATCACAGTCAATGAAATCCTTACAGAAACTAATCCTTATATGATGATGGATAATAATGAACATACTCAACTCAAATGGATGAAGCACAAGCACTGATACTATGGTGATCAAGCAGGTAAAAAATACTGGGAAAAACAAAACTGTTTTAGTGTTTGGCTAATGGCTTCTTAATAACACTTTATTTGTCTCACAAGCAAAGAACATAAGGTGCCACTTTTGCCAAGGCCTACTTAGTACCAACCAGGGATTCCTTGTTCTTCCCCAAAATCTTTGAACATCTAGAACCAAATTCCACTTCCTTCAGTTAAACTTTACATGGAAAACAAAATATAAAAATGCAACCCGGCACCAATGACACATACCATTAAACATTACTCTACACAACATATGATATCACTAAATATCCTGAACTTTCTCTCCCTTTAATTATAAGAAAAAAGGACCCCAAACTTATTAAAAGGTTACCAAGAAATATATCAAATTAATTATCTAATGATGCTAGTGATAGCAGAATTAAATCAAGATTGACTAGTAAAGATATTTTTCAGCACATTTAATCTGGTAACTGATATGCCTAACAAAGATAAATACCAGTCAATAAAGTGAAACCTTATGCCATGCTTATGAAAATTGTCTTCATATATGCAAACCACAGAAAACTACGAAAAACAAAAATTTAGGCAATTAATTTTAAATAGATAATCACCTGTGACCAACAAGAATAATAGCAGGAGGAGAATCGCCATATAATTCCTTTATAACAGCTAATACGTCATTGCACATAGTCTGCACAAAAAGATGATCATGTCTACAAGCAAATGAGCAGTATAACAAAGAGCAAGCCGAGCATAGAAACAACAGTGCCAAGTTTAACTTGTTCATTACTTTGTACCTCAACAGATAAGTCAAGATCATTATCTGTAACTGACTTCCCATGACCTCTAAAGTCCATTGCAACTACCCTAGCTTTCTCCTTGATTTTACTTGCAGATAAAGCAAATGAAAGCCTGTAACAAAATTATGTGCATGCCTTCAACATCAGAGAGCAAACTTTGAAATAATTATTGAAACTATATGTAATACCACATAAATATGCTAGCATGTGTCCCTGCTTACAGTGCAACATGAAAGTTCAAAGAAGTATAACAATGGTATGCATGAGTCATGACAAAATGTTCATAACGAAAGTGCTTCTCAGTTCTCAATTCAGTTGTCCCAACTATCACGAGATTTTAGTTATAAAAGAAGAACTGTCTAAACTCTCAAAATAGATTTGAACTCTAATTTAGGTCTAAAGAGTACACATTTAAAGAACTGTCTATAATATTTATAAGAAAAAAAAAAACAAAAATAAGACCTTAGATTTTAGCAATCAAGTTCTAGGGCAAGGTTACTCTCCTTTTCAAAATCAAGCATAAAGTGTCAATGGCTGCTACAATCTACACACCCCAACACCACTGGATTCAAGTGGATATTATACTGAGATAAGAGACACCAATCCAGTTCCCATGAATCATAACAAAATAGAAGTGATAAAATCAAGTAACGAGATATTTTAGCAATGACTACTACTAAGTAACCATTACCCAGAATAACCACCACCGTGCAAACAGAACACAACGGGTCCCTCATTTCCTGCCATATACACATGAAATACCTGTTCGTATAGAGGGAAAAACATTGTTAGCAGAATAATATTCATCTAAATGTGCAAATAAAGCTCAGTCACGGGGATTTTGATTGCAGACTAACGTCATTGGAATCCGGAATAGCAACATCGTCTTCTTTGTCAAAATACAGTGACCAATCTACGGGCGAGTATTTCTCGGAGGAACTCCTACAAAAAAAAAAAAAACTAATAATAACAGTTTCAATGAAACTAAACAACGAACGCAATCATGCACATGCAAGAGGAGAGTAATAATGAGTGGTGAAAAAGGAGAAGATCGCGGAGGAGCTGACTGACTTGGTTGGAGGGCGATGAGGAACGGAAGCGAAAGCGGAGGCGGCGGGCTGAATATGATGCTGCGGTTGATCGGTGTCGTCGTCGTCGGCGGCGGCGGCATCTTCAGGGAGCGGAGACATGTGAGATTGAGAGGAATCCATGACTGCTGATATCGCTCTTGTTCCTCTTTATCGATCGATCGATCGATCTCGAAGCTATTTGCAGTTGCAGCACAAGATTATGATTCGCGAATCAAAATGTTTAAGCTGTTTCCTCCAACTTTAATACAACTTTATTTATTTATTCATTTGGTACGAATGAAAATGTGACGTCCGTTACGTGATTTATCAATTTACATTTTGGTCAATTTTTCGTTCTATGAAAGTAATCCCTATAGTCAACATACTCAATTGTCATCTCCTTTGTAATAAATCAAAGGGATCGCATGTTTAATTCTTTTAAAGAAGAAAAAAAAGTTTAAATATATAATTAATAATTTTTATTTTAACGGTTAATAGAGAATGAAATATACACAATATGATAAGTTATATCTACGATAATTTATAGACTATTTCAATGAACCCAAACAGACTAATTCAACAAAATCGAGCCTACATCCTTATGGAAAAAAAAATAACCCCCCTATACCTGCTTTTAGCCTATCACATAAATCAATTGTATGTATTTTAATAACAATTTACTACGTAATAGACCAAATTTATATATATATATATATATAATGAATCAAATTAATAAATTTGAATAAATAAATATAAATATACACTAAAAGAGTCATTTTTGTCAAAAAGTGACAATGAGTTATTTGAAGGTCAGAAATCAAAGTCTTTCGCATGGATTCATAATGTTGATGCTAGTGTTAAAATATAGCAGTAGTCTATTCTAAATTATAAATATCGGTATGTCTAAACTTTAAAGAATTCACTTAAAGTTCTTCACATTACATTAGCCAAATTAATTCATAATATTGTATTCTTGATAGTTTTCCATCATGCCCATCTGTAGCAAGAGAAATATTGCTCAGATCAGACGTAGTAACACTAGTCTCATTGCTATTGCCAGATGCCTGAGCATTTTCCCTTTAACAATGTTCTTTACACTTATTTTTCTTCCTTTTTCCTGAAATCATTATCAGAAAATTCAGTGCAAAACAGCCAATATAAAATGGAGGTGAAGAACGTGAAGTGTGTTTTCTTTTTCATCAACACTTTCTGCACTCTCATTGGCTTCTCAGTGCTTGTTCTTCCTTTAACTTCTGCTTCTGCCTTGTGAGACTCAGATTTAACTTTCTCTGCAGCAGAAATTGGAAAACCATCCACATCTTCACTTTTCACAACAGAGTAGTCAGTCTGACCCCTAACAACAATTGGAAGCCGATGCGGATCGTCTCCATGTTCAGGTTTATCATCTTCCTCTATTTCCTCGATTTTAACTGTAATTAATGCCAAAAACAAGAAAGCATATAATGTCTTTCATGTTGAATTCAATTCAAGTTTCTTGTGAACTACAAAAGCAGTATAGAGTGATTGCTGTTAGTCTATTACTATGTATGACTGCAATATAGAACACATTACTCATATCAATATGAAATTAAGAATAGAATGACGTGATATTAGAGCATATCTAGTATAAAATAATTATTAATTTGGTAAGCATTAGTTAGCAAATAGTACATAATGATAAGAAAAAACAACATAAGAAAAATGCAGAAACATTAATCAAAATACCTCCACTACTTGGTCCACTACTTGGTACACCACGGGTACATGCTAATATCAGTATCATCAATGAAGTCATCAGCATATTCATCTTCAGAATCATATTGAGACGACTCCTCTGTCTCAGTTCCCTCAATATCTTCTCTAAATCAATCACTTTCACATTGTAGTAGGAAAACATGGAAGATAGTATTTAGAAATAATATCCAACAAGCATTGCACCTTCATCCCAACAAAATGAATTTGTTTTTGAAATGCAATGCAAATAAACCAACATATGGAAGTTCTTCAAAAGGATAATATTCATAGTCATCCCTATGGTGCCCATCATCAGCGACAAAAAACCCAGAAAGATGGATGCTTTGTCAATCAATCACTGAGAAAATGCCAATAAGTCATCATCACCGAACTCAAGATTCAAGGACATGAATTAATCTTATTTGGTAGCAATGAACACAAGAAAACTTTTGTGCCCAGAAGAGCACTGATGAATGCAACTCTTTGGACAAGCCAGTGCTAGACAAATCTGTGTTTTCTGGCAAGCCAATGAAGATGATCTAGCAAAATCATAGATTGAAAATGGCACTGCACTCGATGCTGGACAAGTCTGTTTGATGTGGAGTACTAACTACCAATAGTCTTGGCATGAGCAGGTTCCATCCTCAAAACAATGAAACCTGTTTGAATCTCTCACTATTATTTTTCTTCGAACAATCTTTGATATATATTTCATAGCAGTGTGACAGTCTACACAAGTTCTTAAATTTTTATAAACCTTGATTGGAGTTCCTGGTGGAGTTGAAATGATTCCAAAGGCAACAGCAACCTTCTCGCTGTGGTAAAAGAGGTTTTGCTCTTTCTGCTCCTCCTCCACATCATGTAGCACAAAGTTTGTGTCTGGAACATAGCCTTCTTCCTTCATTTTCTTTGAGAGATCTCCTAAGAATTCATGTATATCACATATTTTGGGGTGGGATGTATCTCCCACTAGGAACACATGCACTTGCCTCTTAATCTCAATCCAACTCTTGCCTGGCTTCTTCACTATTCCCCTGTTTTCCATAGCCTTTCTAATCTTCATTTCCTCAGCCCACAGACCAGCGTTAGCATAGATATTTGCTAAAGTGATATAGGTAGCTGGATTCTCCGGCTCTATCTCAAATAATGCTTTTGCTGCTCTTTCAGCTAATTCAAGGTTTCCATGTATTCTACATCCTCCAAGTAAGGATGCCCAAAGGAATTTATCAGGATTTATTGGCATTTTATCAATGATATCCTCAGCCTCTTTAAACCGGCCAGATCGTGCCAATAGATCAACAACACATGCATAGTGATCTGCCGTATGCTTCAATCCGTGTTTCTCCTTTATTGAATGGAAATATTCTAACCCTTTATCTACTAATCCAGCATGAGTACAAGCAGAAAGAACCCCGACAAAGGTAATTTGATCAGGCTTAGTACCTGATAGAAGCAATAATTCAAAGAACTGAAGAGCTTGGTCTGGTTGACCATTCTGAGCATACCCAACAATTAGAGAAGTCCATGATACCAAATCTGGCTGAGGCATCTGGTTGAACACCCTTCTTGCATTTTCAATGTTCCCACACTTTGAGTACAAATGAACAAGTGCACTCGCAGCAAACGAGCACGGGTCATATCCTACACGCACCATGTACCCATGAACCTCCTTTCCAAGGTGTTCAGCAGCATGTTCAGCACATGCATTTAAAACTCCGGCAAATGTGTACTCGTTTGGTCTAACCCCCGACCCCATCAAGTCTCTGACCAAGGAGAATCCCTCTTTCCTTCTTCCATCTTCAAAGCATCTATGAATCATGGTAGTCCATGAAACTACATCTCTCTCTGCCAGCTGATCAAAAATACCCTTAGCTTCATCTAAACTCCCACACTTCCCATACAAATCCAAAAGTGCACTCCATACCACCTCGTCCGAGTTCAAACCAGTTCGTACCAAGTAACCATGAATCTCCTTCCCAAGACGCAAACACGGAATTGCAGCAGAAGTAGCCAGAACACTAGACAAGGTGAACTTATTCAAATTCGAACTCTCATGTTTCTGCATCATTCTAAACAATTCCAAAGCCTCCTGAGGCCGACCGTGGCTAACATAACCAGATATCACAGCATTCCATGAAAAGTTATCCCTTTGGGGCATTTCATCAAACAGTTTCCTAGCTTGATCAAGCCGTCCAACTTTCGCATACCCAGCAATCATGGTGTTCCAAGAGCACAAATCCCTGTTACCCATTTCATCAAACAGCTTCTGGGCATCCCCAAGGCTCCCACATTTGGAATACAAATCGAGCAATCGATTGGAAATGAAAACCCCAGGAACAAAGCTTGATGCTTTGGTGTGGGCATGGACCCTCCTACCCTCTTCAAGAGCTCGATGGCGAACGCAAGCAGCGATGAGGTTGGAATATATGCGGGCAGAGGGTCGATCAAGGTGGCGATGGAGCAACTCAACTGCTTCCTTGAGACGCTTTTGCTGGCACAGAACATCAATGGCCTCTTCGAATTTGTTCTCCTCGCAAAGTCGAGATAGGATGGGGTCTTTTGCATTGAACCTTGAAAGACTCTTGTTGGGAGAAGAAGATTTGTCATAGCGGAATTGAGAAGAAGAGGAAAAGGTTCTCTGAAATTGTCGAAACTTAGTGGACAGAGATAACGGCATCCTCCTAAGTACAGAACAGACGGTGTATTAGTTTATGAATCTTTAAGAATCCACAAAGACATGGAAACAAATACAAAAAAAAAATTCATGTCCCTCTAGACCCCAATACTTTTTGAATTTTCTATCCTCATCATGTCTTGTCTTTATTAGCACAGCCTAAGAAACTAAAATTACACCCGAAACAGATTTCAAACTCATCAAGAGCCATTGCAAATATGAGTATGATTATTTATATATTTGCGCAAATGCAATATTGAAGTCCAGTAATTCATAGCTAGGCAAGTACTAGAATCATACACTATCAGCCAAAACATGCCATAAAAAAGAGTAAAAGTCAGTATATCTGAGAAATGAACCATAAGATCACCCTTCAGCAACGTGTTTTACATGAACGGTGCTAGCCGAATCGATGAACCCAGCCAGCAGTGTTGTGACGCTGCTTCGCAATTAGTAGCTCGGGTGAGTGCGGAGTGGGATCACAAGAAGCAGAGCAGAGATTGTGAGTGAGAGAAGGGAGGGAAGAATGAGGGGGGAGAGAGAGAGAGAAGAAAAACACTAGGCTGTGTGTACCTGTAACGTGTGTGCCGCGGACTCGCGGCTGGGGGAGGGATGGAATGTGGGGCTCCGACCCGGTTTATATTTTTTTAAAATGGACCTCTTTGGCCCATATCAAAAATAAAAACAATCAACCTGCGGGTCAAACCCGCTTTGCCCCAACACAACCCGCGGATTAAGCGGATCAACAAACCCAATGGGTTGTAGAAATTTCAAGTTTGTATGGGGGATATTACTATATTAGTATCTTATTATATTTGAACAGTCGTGATTCAATCACAAATTTAAAACGAAAATAAATTTAAATTTATGAAATTTGTGGCAAAATTTTAGACACTATGATATTGATATCGTTAAATTTTGTGGAGATATAGAAATATTTTTTCTTTTAATTTTCATTGTGCCTATAAATTTTATAAAAAATACATATGGTATCTCCTCAAAATATTTTTTTATATAAAATTAACTGTAATTCATCCCGTCTCTAATTGGGTTGCATAATATTTTAATTTTTCATTGTTTTATTTATATGTAATGTTAATATAAACTTTTTTTACACGGTCAATTATGTTATTTTATTAATTGATGTAACTATAGTTATTAAACTCTCGAGTTAACTAGTAAACTCGTAAGAGTTTACGATTTCACTACACAAAACGAGTTAACACTCATGTAAACTATTTTTTTGTAAACTCGTACGAGTTTAAGTAAACTCTCGATTTTACTAGCAAATTTATGAGTTAAAATCTGCTTACGAGTTTACGAGTTTACTTCAAGATGTATAAATTTGATAACTTTTTTAGATACTTAGTTGACTTTATGTGTGTTAAACAATATCTATTGAGTTTACTAAACCGATTTTATATATTTATCATAATTGAGCTATGTTTTATCAAACTATAAAGTAATACATGTACAAAATAAAGTATGACATAACTAAGTGTTATGCATTAATGTATATTTTACGATATTTGTTTCATTTATTTTATTTTAAAGTTAACATTATTCAATGTCAATTATGAATACAAATTTTAATCATGTTTAATTCTTAATTATATTGCTTATAACATATATTTTTTTTCATATGTAAACTCGTAAAGTTTACGAGTTGAGTTTACGATTCGAATTTGCTGAGCCTTCACAAGTTTACTTAAACTCTTGAGTTTGACAACCTTAGATATAACAAATACCAACACATAATTTGATGATGCTATATTATTTTTTACACGCGATCCATAAAAGTTAAACCCTAATTAATTTTGCTGGTCGATTTTTAAATTTTTCTTTTTACGTCTCACATGAAATGAAAAATAATAAAGGATTGGGCCGAACCAACAAAATATGCAGAGTTAATGATTGCCTTTGTTGGAGTCTATTAATACGAAGAAGGTCCATTGGGCCACGGTAGTAACAAGCAATCGGCGAGTGTGGCGTGCGAAGCGTAGGTCGTAACCCTAAATTCTGAGCCATCAGTGGCAGTGACGCAAAATATCTCTCTCTCCCCTCCTTCGAATCAATCAATCCAGTGCTATAATCCTCGACCCTCTCTTCTCTCTCTCTCAAAGACGCAGCTCCTCATGGCGGAGGAAGAAGTTGTGGCACCTTCTGCTGCTGCTGCAAGCCCTCTCCCATCAGATAACAAGCGCAAGTATGAAGATCTGGAACCCGAAGCTCCCCAACCCACCGAATCTAACGGCAACTCCGCCAACGGCGACGGCGTCGACGCCGTAGCGGATGTTTCCGATGACGGCGACAACAAGCGCCCCCGCCTCGACGATAACCTAGGTAATCTATTCCTCAATTTACTTTGCAACTCAATTATTCGGTGCAACTCAAATAAGATGATTTATGGACTTTTTTTTTTTGTCAATACGCAATTTATGTTTTGAATAGTAGTTGGTGTAATAGTAATTTCTGCTAGATAATCTTTTGTTTTTGTGGTTGTTGTTGTTACTGCTATTTTCCATAATATTCGTTTGGCAAATGTTTCGGCGCTTTTTTTCGTGGTGGTAATAGCTTGTACAAATGCAAATGGGCACCAAGATGAGGAGAAGGTTGATGAGCCCACGGAAGAAACAGAGGAAGGGTCCAATTTGGAGAGTGTTGCTGTTTCAGAGGACGGTGAACCTTTGCCCAAGGATGTTTCGGAGGCAGAGCCTAATGAACAAACTTCTGAAGAAGTTGCCGAGCCAGCTGAAGATGCCAAAGAGGTGCCTGCTGAGGATGCCGTGCCTGAAAAGGCCGATGATGAACCATCCAAAGAAACTCAAGAACCAGCTAAGGAGTCAATTGAGCAAGATGTTTCTGCTGAGGACAAGGAACCTAATTCGGTTGATACTGCTTCACATAATGTGGAGGTTCCGGATGAAAAGGTGCTGATTGTGAAGCTGCTTTTTTGTCTGCCTAATAAGTTCTGGATATTTGGACATCATCTTTGTTCTTACCTATTTGTATGTTGCTCTAAAGAACATTGTTCTCTGTTCAGTCTTTTGATTTTTTTTTTTTTGTACTTTCTTTTAGCAAGATGCTTCATCTGAACCACAGCAACTTACAACTGCTGCTGAGACAATGACACGAAAAATTGAGGTTCCTAACAATAAGGTATGCTAATTCAAATAGATAGATGCATAAATTTGGTTCATGTACTTGAATTTTTGGGTTCCATTTGAAATTTGTAAAAAATAAAGAAAAAGGAACAACAATGGAAATGAAAGAGTATGGGTTGTTGCAAAATTGCTGTGAAATTTCTTTCTGTATAGGAAATGATAACTCCTTTTAATCAGCCATGATTCGTGTCATGAGCTAAGCACAAAAGAGAAAAGTGAACACAATCCTATTTCAATGCAAACATATGGGAAATGAGATGCCGTCGAAAATTTGGGTGTTCTGCACCTACTAAGTATTAACGAAGAATTATGAAGCCTGTATGTTGGTAATGTGGATGATAAGGGAAATTGGGACATATAATCTTGAATACGCGACATTGTTGTACTGTATTTGGTTGGATGGACAAAGGAATGGTGTTTCGTGTTTAAAGTTTAAAACTATCTTTAGCTGGCCTCTATACAGTGTAGTATTGATTCTGAAGGTTTTTTATAGTTCTTGGTCCTTTAAAATAATGATTAGTGATCACCGCCTTCCTCTTTTCTTGGTTTTCAAGGTCTTCTCTTTTGTATTATGTCTTCATTTATAGTTGAAGCAAATTTTTTTTTCTTACATCCTACTGGAAGCCATCTTCTTGAATTTGAGATTGACCTTCTTCATTGGTTTGGAAAGCAATTTGCTTGATAGATGTATTCTTAATATGTACAGGTTGGCGTACTTATTGGAAAGGCTGGAGATACTATAAGATACCTGCAGTATAATTCAGGTGCAAAGATTCAGATCACGAGGGATGCTGATGCAGATCCTCAATCTGCAACAAGGTCTGTGGAACTAATAGGAAGTTTGGAAAGTATAGAAAAGGCAGAAAAGCTAATGAGTGCTGTGATTGCAGAGGTAGGATACAATATCCAATCATTATCTCTGTCATGCTCTCCTTTTTTTGACTTACATTTTTGTATGTTTTATTTTGAAATTCTACAGGCTGATGCTGGGGGGTCGCCCGCACTTGTAGCCCGTGGCCTCTCTCCTGCTCAGGCTACTGTGGGCTCCGACCAAATTCAGATACAAGTTCCAAATGAAAAGGTAATAAGCTGATATCTTCATTCATAATTTATTTAGAAAAGTCCATATTCATTTTTTATGTTTTATTGCATATGCCAACCTTGAGTGCAAGTTTATTTTATACAGGTAGGATTAATCATAGGGAAAGGTGGAGAAACAATTAAAGGCCTACAGACAAAATCTGGGGCACGCATCCAGGTAGTTGTTATCGTTTACCGTGAACCTCTGTACTATACATGTATTGAGCTTTATATGTAGCTTAAAAAACCTACAATGACAGTGTGGGATTCCAACTTTAGAATGAGATGATGAAATGATTCTTTGCATCTGGAAATCTTTCATATTTTAGAAATGTATGTTAGTTGTGGGATATCTTTAAATCATATCTCGCATCATAGACAGTTAAATAGATACATGACGTGGAATTGTTGACCTATCAATTTTTGCTGAGTTTAAGGGAAGTGTTTGTTTTCAAGCATGTTATTATTTTAAAATCCAATAATCCAAAGCTATATTCTTTTTGTTAAGCTGTGTCGCACAGTTGTATAGTTCAAACCAACGGTGGTTTTGGGCCTTGGCCCATTTCTCTCATAAACAAAATGCAATTGTTGTTTTCATGTCATGACCTTAAGGTCCTTGTCTGTGCGCGCTGATCATTCAAAAGCAAGGAAATAATTAAATGGTCCAAATGAGATCAAATAACATGTTTTTACAAAGAATGGGTTTCAATAACAAGAAAAACAAAGAAATACACGTTTCGTGTGAAAGAATGAGTCAAGTTCTCGATATAAAAGATTCTGACGTTTTCTTCTCCCTATTTATGTTTATGATTATACGGGTTGAATATCATACCAAGAAGTAAATGACTATAATGCTAAAATTCTGATTTGCGCTAATTAGGTTTGGTTTTGTAGCTTTGTCCTTTATTTCTATGCCTTATTTAATTTCAAAATATGTTTTGTTGTACATACCATTTGACCCTCAAATATCTTTTAGAAGTTTGGCAACTTAAGAATTTATGTTTTTGATTGAGCTTGACACTCTTGTCAAATATCCCCTTTTTCAACACGAGATTTGCTTGTGTATTCTTTGGGTGTCTATTGATTTGTGGGTGATCTGTGAGATTTTTGTTTGATCTTTTCCCTTACATCCCGTTGTTTTGGGTCTGGCTTATGGATTCTGAATTTCATTTCACTTGTTTTAGTTGATACCTCAACATCTTCCTGAAGGGGATAATTCTAAGGAAAGGACTGTTCAAGTCACTGGCGATAAGAGGCAAATTGAAATCGCACAAGAGTTGATAAAAGAAGTCATGAGTCAGGTTTGTGTGAATCTACATATCTTATGCTGATAATGACATAGCTTTAAACTTCTGATATTTTAGTGCTTATTTCTTTTACTATAGATATTATAATTATGCTTATAATTTTGCGTTGTCTTTAAGCTACTGCTGGCTTTTTTATTGAGTTTTTTTCCCTGTCATATTTTTATGCTAAGATATGATTTATAAATTATCATTGTCTCTTCTTGAGTTTGTCTGAGATATATTAGCATTTGAATTTTGTTGAATTGGAGTAGCCTTGTTTATCTTGTACTACTGCATCCAGAGCTATATTTGCTCCAACTTCTGTTTCTTTGGGAAACTGAGATTTATATTTAATTTTTCACTGTGGTGTTATTGGGTAATTCCTTCACACATTGCTTGTAGATTTTTGTTCTTTGAGATATCTTAAACTACATGAAGTTCTATGCAGAAGGATGCCATATTTTTCACTTGCTTGAAACCATGTAGAATTGATATTGGTGACTGATCATGAGAAAATTTCTGTATTTAGGAGGTCAATTTGATACTTCATCTGAAACATCATGCAAAAAACTCGAATAATGAAAAATGATTGCTTGTGGATGGGAAACTTAGTATGATAGGGATGTAGACATCTCGTGTGTAGTGTAGTATTAGAATCTAGACAATTTTTTATACTTTTATGCTGCTCGACTATTGTATTTGTGAAAGCAATACTATACATGATTATGTGCAAGGAAGTGTTCATGTATTCGATGCCTTTATAATCCATTTATCAAAGTATTGTACCAATTGCTGCCATAGAAGTGAGATAGATCACCTGAAACAGTGTTCGTGAGTTTGGAAATTGATCAATAATCCATGCCAAGGTCAATTAAATTCTTCTAGGAAGATCCTATATTAAACCACGATGTCAGTTGCAATGATTTATTTATCTTAAGGTGCCAATTTCGAATTGGTTGGCTTTAAAACTGCAGATTTGGCTAATGCCTTTTCCCCGGGGTCAGCATTGCTTTCTTGATGTAGCATAGACAACTTATTCACTCTCATCCACTGAAGAGAGGTGGCAGGCTTTAAAACACCAGATAGCAGGATGTTTAATGGTTGGTAAGATTGCTTCAAGACTTAAAAGCTAAAAATCATGATTAAGACTATACTGTGCTGGGCTTGGTGCTCAAATAGAGCTGCTGTTTGATTTGCATGAGATGGAAGGAGAGTTATTCATGGTGAAGTCATGACATCTGATACTTTTAATTATCTTGGAGTTGTATTCCTCTGTCTCTGTATCTAATTCTGTACTGCAAAATACTTAAATAAGCAACTCGTGTGATCTGGTGTGCATTAAGGTCGGGGAAATTTCTATTGCAGTAGCCATGTGATCAGGGATCAATTGAAGTTAGTGTTAGTATTCCTATTTTGTATTATATCTTTGTCCTGATGATTCACTTGGTTGAAAGGACAACATATTGAATGAGTGTTAATTTGGTGTTAGAAGAGCAAAGATCTAAGAATCCTTGTTGATCATCTTGGCTAACTAAATATGAATTGGTTTTGAACATGAATGCACAAATGTGTTTCAGTGGATCCTCTTAAGCCAAGTGGAAGTCTAAAGTGCTTCTTAGTATCCAGTTAATATGCATTTTTCTCTTTTTTAGGTGTTTTTCTTTACTTTTCTTGCCTGACTTGTGATTTGGCAGTCTTGACATATTCAATATTTTTTTAATATCAATCCAGTTAATATGTATTTTTAATACATGGTAGTATGTATGAAAAGTGGCAGTGAGTGATTAAATTGCAATGTGTTGTTTCTTGTAATATTGGCTTGCTTTGGGTAGTTATTGTTGAATTGATTCATTTAAATTTAGTTTTTGGTGCATTTTGAGTTTTGATTTGGCGTTGTCAGGCTCCTTCCCTTTTTCCCCTTCTTTGCTGAGGTGAGACCTTTTTATCTGAGGTAATGTTAAACATATGGTGTGGTTTTCATTGACTATTGTGGTTGAGCTGGAGAGGATATGAAAGATATTGATATTTCATTATTTTGACAGCCTGCTCCATGTTATTTTGTCCGTTCATGTTACTCTTTCACCTCTTATCAGTATAAAGTTCTGATGATTTCGTCTATTTGTCATATTGGTGCCTATTAATGTAATGTTTTTGACTGTGTCATGCACTCCCCCCCCCCCCTTTTCTTCCTTTCAAATACATCTTTTAATTTTGTTTTTGGGTGTTACACTTTGTTGAAATTTGATTTTGTAATCCTGAAAAATATGTGCTTAACTGGTCAGGAAGTATTAATGGGCATGAATATTTGGTTATCTCAGCTGTATGAAAATTGTATGCTACAATTCTGTCTGAAGAGTAATTGGACCATTATACAGTATCTTCTGACTGAGCTCTACTTATACTTCTGATTTTGTTCTGTTTAGGGAAATGTCGTATTTACTGACTTTTGCCTTGTATTTTGCATGAATAGCCTGTCAGGCCATCAACTGGTGGCTTTGGCCAGCAGAGCTACCGCCCACCCCGTGGATCTGGTGGCCCTACTACCCAATGGGGTCAACGAGGTTCTCACTTTAGCCACCCAACAGCATATGACTATCAGCATCGTGGGCCATATCCTTCACATAATCAATCGTATGCACCTCCAACATATGGAAATTATCCCCAACACATGGCCCCAAGAAGCGGATATGGTTCTGGTTGGGAGCAAAGGCCACATCACAACATGCAGGGGCCACTGGCACACAATGGTGGTTATGACTACTACGGAGGACACGGAGGTCATTTGACTGATGCTCCCCCACCCTCTCAGTATCCCAGTTCTGTCCCCCCACATGGGGCTGGTCCTTCCCCTGCTCCTTCTATGGGTCCACCCCCAGGTCAGGTGAATTACAATTATGGACACCCTCAAGGCCAGGATTATGATCATCAGACAACTTATGCACAGGCTGGAGTTCCTCAACAAGGTTATGGACAAGGATATGATGAATCAAAGTATGATAACCGTGCTCCTACCCAACATCATCCCTACGGAGGACACGTAAATTCTCAACCAACCTACCCTCAGGCTGGGGCTCAACCTAATTATGGTGCACCACAGCAGTATCCACAGCAGTATGGAAAGCCACCGTTATATGGCATGCCATCACAAGGACAGCCTCCTCAATCTTATGGTCAACCTAGAGCTACTCAACCAGGGGATATGCCATATCAGGGTTCTACTCCTGCCCAACCATATGGCACGAATATGCCAACACAACAGCCATACCCATATGCATCCTCTGGACTATCTCAAGCAGCATATCCTACTTATGGGTCTGCTCCAGCTGCAGATAACTACAATCACGCACAGCCTGCATCTGGTTCAGTTTATGCCCCACCTAGTGGGCAGCCCGGTTATGGTCAGCCAGTTTCCCAGCCAGCGGCTAGTTATGCGCAAGTCGCTCCTACAGGTTATGGGTCATACCCATCTTCACAGCAAGCTTATGCAGAGCAGCCTGCTCCTAACAGCTCAGGTTATGGCTACCAAGCACCCCAAGATCCTGCCTACAGCAGTGGTGCTGCACCTGCATACAGTGTAGCACCAAGTGGGCAGCCAGGTTATGCTCAACCTGCACCAACTCAAACCGGGTATGAACATACTAATCCTCAATCAGCTGGTTATGGTGCTGTACAAGCAAGTGCTGCTCCAGCTGCGTATGGCAAGACGGTGTCGCCCCAGCCTACTTATCCCCAGTATGACGCCACCCAAGTGTATGGTGCACCTCGATGATAATTTTTTGTATTAACAGAATTTTAGTATTAGCTGGTTCTAATTTGATGGCTTATCGGTTGTAACTTGCTTTTAATTTTGTTGTAATCTGTACTGCTTTATATTGTGGACATCATGAAATCTAATTTTTCCCATGAATGCTTTAGTTTCTCAAGTCCATGCTTTTCTGATACATATTGGCCTGGATTCTCATGTTTATTTTGGCTCATCAAGAATCAGCGTCAATTCAGTTCATATTTTAAAATAAACTAACCGATACCAAAACCGATCAAGCCGTAGAAGTATGTACGCATATTGATAGTTATTTTCTTTGATCTATTCAGAAATAGAATTTCGGCGTAGCTCTTGTTCTATTTTCTTGAAACAACAGGCTCAGACACTGGGCTGGGCCCAATTTCTACAGCAAGAGATAAGAATGGACAACTACTAGCAGCTCACAAATTGGGTAGCCAAGCCCAAATTGAACTACCAGCTATTTTCTGCGTTGTGCCGTTCATGAGCGGTCTATGAGGTATGCGCTTGCTTCTGCATTCAAGTCCATGAAGATAGTTCCTGGAACCTCCTTTTGCGTTTTCTCCACTACAGTTAATTCAATCCGCAAAAGAAACACAGTACTAATTAGCCACAACTTTAGAAGCATAGCGAAACCCCGATACCTTAACATTACGCATTGATGTAATTCTCTTGCTGCTCCTAGCTTGATTATGGAACACTTGGAAGTGTTGCGCTGAATGGTAAAGTTAGATCAAGGCATATCAATGGCATCGGCTCGAAATTAAGTAACGATTCAATTAAGGCGATCGAAATTATGATTTGTTGGTGTTTTTTACTTGGTGGCCTAAATCTTTTCATTCGTTTTTGGTACTTGGTTAAATGTCATTCAAATGAGCCCAAAATGTTGGTATAGCCCTGTACTCAGTAGTTCCATCAGTTTAGGTTTGTGCCTAAAAGTTCACAACGGAAATAAAATCACGTTCCTAAAATAAAACGACGGCGTCCTTTCCAAATAGGTGGCTCTAACAAGTTTTTAACAATTCGGCCCTAACCTCTCTGTGCCACCGCCACACTTCGTTCGCCGGTATCTATCTCTTTTGCTGCTGTGTATGCAGGGAAGAGAGGAGAAGAATGACAGAAGAAGATCCCAAGCCTTTGAACTACATACCAGAGGTTATATTGAAGAAGAGGAAATTCAACGAGTCATTGGCTTTGAAGAGAAAAGCTCAATTCGAGCGCAGCAACTTCCAATCTAACAAGTCCAAGGACTCCATCAAAAAGCCTGAGGATTTCGTTTTGGAACATCGCAACATGGTAACTCTCTCTTTCACCATCATCTTATATTCTTCAATTTTGGAATATGAGTGTTGTGTTTATATGATTCTTCGTTGTGTAGGAGCTTGACCTAATTAGAATGAAGCGCAGGGTCAAGAGGAAGCTACCTGAACTGAACGCAAATTCCAAGCCCTTGATTATCATAAGGATACAGGGGTAGCTAGCTGCCTTTGTTTATTTTTCTCAATAAATTGATTTCATTTTGTTATGTGAAGATGTTATCACTTTTTTTTAGGAAAAAAGACATGCATCCAAAAACTAGGAAGCTCTTGTACACCTTGGGGTTGAGAAGGATATTCAGTGCTGTTTTTGTGAAGCCGTCTGAAGGGGTATTGGCCAAGCTGCAGAGGGTGGAACCTTTTGTTACCTATGGGTAAGAGATTATATTGTTTTTCATCTTATGAATATTTGTCATGAGGTGATTCTATTATGTAATTAGATGTCTTCAGTGTCAGGGTAGCTTTGTTGAGCTTCTGTATATTTCCAATTTGATATGATTTTGAGCTTGTGACTGAATAAAATTTGGAGCGTGAGGGCTTTTGTGTTGATACTAGATTTGGAATTATGGCTTGAACAAATTAATTGTGTGAATTATAAATATATAGTCGAGTTTTTGTGATTAAAGGGTCAAGTGTAGGAGTTAGCTCTGTAATTTGTATCTTCCATGTTGTGGATTGTTTGCCCATCTAATGGATTAATTTTTGGGGTTAATATATTTAGTATGGCATACTTTTGTATGAGATTATGATATTCTGTAATTTTCCCCTAAATTTTAGACGGAGCTAAGTCAAACAATGCATTTAATAATTTAAAAAGCTTGATTATGTGCATCTTGTTAGTAGTTGCTATATGTTGAAGAACTGAAGGCTTATAGTATATTTGAGATGCAAATGACGGACTGGTTAGCTTTAGGGCTACGATTAGTTGATTATAAGTTGTTCTTAATTTCCTGAAAACCTGCTTCTTGTGAAGATATCCAAATCCTAAGAGCATAAAGGAGCTAATTTACAAGAAGGGACATGCGAAAGTAGACAAGCGGAAAGTTCCTTTGACTGACAATAACATTATTGAGCAGGTAATATTTGGTATTCCTGGATACCTGGTTTGCCTGCGACCTCCCCCCTTAATTGTATTAGTGATTCTTTAACCTTTTGCTATGCAGGAATTAGGAAAGGTTGGCATTGTATGTATAGAAGACATGGTGCATCAGATTGATGATGTTGGTCCACACTTTAAGGAAGTAGTCAAGTTTTTGTGGCCCTTTGAACTCAGCAAACCAGGAGAGGGATTGAGAGGATCAAAAACCCTATTCAAGGATGGTGGAGACGCAGGGAACCGTGAGGATCTAGTCAACGAGCTAATCTCTAAAATGAATTGAGTCATGTGTAGTATGTTTATGATGCCCCTCATATCCCGGCTTCAAGTATCTCATTTTCCTAGTTAGTACTGATGTTTGTTACGGATTAATTGAAATCTATGTTTACTACGCTCTCCTTTTCCATTGTTTTGTGGTTACCATTTTTCAATGTCCAAAATGGTGCTTTGGACTCCATGAAGTTTTGTAAGGTACAATGCAAAGTATTAGTGATGATATTTCATTATATTATAAATTTTGATGACGAGGTTATAACGATTACACTGAATTGCTCTAATGCCAGTAATTGATCAAAGCAGGGAAGCCAACAAATTAAGGCTAATACACATTATTCATTTCATAGTTTAGTGACAAATGCTATTGCCTATAGACTCTCAGCACTGCATGTCAAGTGTTGTTTAGCGTTGGAGAAGCTGAACATGGCTATGGCAGGGTTTATGGAATTTGATACTCTAATGTTACTAAGCAAAGTCTGCTTTAACCTTCATTGCAGCAAGGCAAAATGCAGCCGACTATTAAAACTAAAAAGACCATTAAGATTAAAACTGTTGTATAATTAAAACATGCTTCCGGACTTTTATTAGTTTGTAGAGATTGTGGTTCGAGTCTCAATGGTGTTTGCATCGAGAATCTTATCTAAGTATAAAAAACCAGCACGTAGCTTGTGACTACCTGGTAGGAGTATGATCGATTAATGGTGGTTCTGATTTGGACAATATAATGTGCAATGTCTATTCCAAGTTTCATAAGAATCCTATCTTCTGTTCAGCGAAAACATAACCATTTCCTCAACCTATAACCAAAAACAACCTAGTATACCATACTTAGGAGGCCAGATAAAATTGAAGCGATGTTATCATAGTTGAACTTGATATAACCACAAAATTGTAATTTCAAACTTCTCAAAACACAAAGATCCACCATCGATTAAAAAAGAAAATAACATGAGCAAAACATTAAAACTATTTGGAAACCATTTCCCTTATCCTCACTTCTTTTCTTCCTTCTCGGCCTCGGCAGCTCTCTTCAGCCTTGCACCAAAATGGCGTTTGTTCGTCCTCTCTAGACGCAGCTTGTAGTATGCCTTGAATGCTTTCATGTCTTCGGTGACCTTCACAAGCTCCACAGATGGCTTCTCGCGAACAATGGGCATGTAATCACCCTGGACCTGTGTTGCCGTAGCTAGCTCCTCCGGAGCAGAATCGCCATTCTGCATCAACATGGAGAAAATTTATAAAGCTTAATTTCAAATAGAGTACCATGTCCAATCGATGCACTTAAAACAAAATTTTCTCACCTTAAACTTCCGAACACGTCTTGGGAAGACGACTAGCTTGGCCTTGTAGGTCTTCAGCCTCTGCACATTAGCCTGAAGACTCTCCAAGGAACGATTCTTCCGGCGATGATCAACGGAAATCCCAATGGTAGGTGCAGCTTTCTTTGAAATGCCAGCCGCCTGAAATACAGAAGAATTGGTTAAAAAAATCTGACAATGGGCAAACACAAATAACCAAATGCTCCCATCAATATAGATTTAGATTTTGAGCTAAATGGTAGCTTTCATTCCAGGTATCAAACTAGGTAAACTCAGTTTGATTCTTGATAAAATTGAATCTACCAGAATTAATTTTAGCAAAAGTAGTTTCGATGTAAAATGATTTATTTTTGGCAATTCTACTAAAAGCGATTTTGACAGAAAATAAATTCTAGATGCTAGAATTGATGTTGATAATCAATATCAATTGGAAACCAAACAACATAAAGAAATGACAAAATCAATTCTGGTTGACCAAAATTGATTTTGACAAACCCTAAACAGGGAACCAAACAAGCTGTCATTGCACAGTAGTGACAACAGTGGAGCAAATAAATACTGGAAAATCATCATATCTTCTTCATCAAGCCACAATTGAACAAGAAAATGATGACAACTATACAGCAAAATAACATCAATCACATGAACACAACAAATCATCATTTTTTTAATAGCAAAATTTGAAACAAAGTAATCACCTTAAGTTCTTCCAAAGAGAAACCCCTGCCAGCCCTCAATTTCATGTTGTACTTAACAGTCTGCCCATGAACAACAGGACGCAGCGCCCCACCAGTTGGCCGCGGGAAAATCTTCACTGCCTTCTTCTGCCTCGCTGTTAATTTTCATTAATTCATTTATTTAAAATAAAAAAGTACACATATAAGCAATTTATTTAGCTAAAAATCAGTGAGATTTGAGAGAAATACCAATTCTTCTGCGGGTTTTCCTGGCAGGCTGATTGAACCATGTCTTCACGTAGTTCTGCCAGTGCTTCTTGAAGTGCCCGTTTGGGATCACGTTGTTGTGCTTCACCATTTCTTCTTCACCTGCACCATTTTCATCGCCATCACCAAAAAAAGTAATCAATTACCAGGAAAAAAAAATGCCGAGTGAGAAAAACCAAAAAACAAACCAAACAGAGACTTACGAGTAGGTGCGTGCAGCTGAGGCAGAGGGCCAAACGCAGGTGGAGGAGGAGGCTCCGAATTCACTCTGTCTTTCCTGCTTCAGCGGCAAAATGCTGCGTTAGGGTTTATAAGCTTTTATGTGCGTTCATGTGCTGAAATTTTTAAATGGGCTTGGTTCGGGTTTGGTTAGGGTTAAGATACTCATTGGGCTTTTTATATTTTTGGTAGCAATTGGGCTTTTTTGTTTTTGTATGTAGTACTCGAAACTGAAATAGGTCATGCCCTAACGTTTATATTTCTGATCTTATTTTAAATATTGTACATATTCAGACGAAGTTTTAAAGAAAAGGGAAGGAATATATGGTGTAATAAACCATATCTAAGAAAGAAATATTACAATTCTTGTTTTTGTAGTTACAAATATTGTCCGATTAGAGTTATTTCACTAATTTTGTTGATAAAATGAATTAATATATTAACTCTCGCCAATTGATTGATTCAAGTGATTTGACACTTGTTCCCTTTAAATAATGTTTCGAATTCAAGTATTGTGAATGGAAAAAACTAATGTTGGAAAAGCTTTACCCCCATATTGGACTAACCTACGTCATATTAGATGGAGTCCAGTGACTATGAATTTAAAATATAAGTTATTTCAATAAAAAAGAATATATTAACTACTAACTAATAATGAGTTTGTTCCAATGATTCGGACTTATTTCCTTAAGGATCATCTCGAGTTTGAGTGTTGTGGATGAAAAAAAAAAAACTTAAGCTAATTCATGTTGCACAGCAATGTCATTAAACTAACCAAGAGTTCTCTTGTTCATAAACTTTTTCATGTGGGGTGTCACAATGCAATGAACATCCAGGTAATGGATTAGAAATTAAAGAAGCTGGGAAAACTGGTCATGACAGTTAGAATTATCATTACTATTTTTTCAGCTGTACAAGGTAAAAACTTATATAATGTTTGGCATTACATTGCTTGTTTTTCACCAATTGGTTTGAAAGTTTTTTGTATCCCAATGAAATTGGGCATCAAAGCTTCCCTAATATATTTCTTCTTCCAAATCCTCTTGATCTTCTTCATCTTCCTGGGGTCAACAATTTTCTTTGCTTTCTCCAACTTCTCTTTCCTTCCCTCAGTATAAGCATCAATTGCTTTCTCTCTCTTGTCATCGGGTAACAAAGCCAATCTAGAGAATTTCTTGGGACTCACTATTCCCAGTCTCTCAGTGATGTCCTTGAATGCTGGAACGAGGCCACACCTTATGAAGCATCCTTCGATGAGCCGCATCGAGTTCGATTCAGGGAGAGTCGGGGCGTCCTTTAACTCGAGATCCAAGCAAAATGGGGAATCTTTCAACCACATCCTGAGGGAGTGAGCCTTGGCTACAAGGACGCCATGCCTTGTCTTGCAAGGAAGGAATGGCGACCCCATTTCCCAAAGACAAGCCTTCAACGTGCTATCGAGGGATACCATGTTATATTCTGCTGCTCCTGTTATGAGTACTACTGATTTTGGTGACTCTGGATAGCCCTGCAAGGAGGCATCCTGCATGATAATGAAGAAGTCTTAAAGGTAAAACAAAGACAAGCTAAAAGGGTAATTAAATGAAATTTTTCTTTGTTATCAATGATGACAGCATTTATATCTGAATTCTGTTTTACTGAATTCTGTTCTAAAACACTAGTGATAGTTGTAAGCTTTATGTGAGAAAGTGCAGCAGAGAAAGGAGCTCAGATGAGATGAACTCTAGTGCAAATAGTAAATATGGCTTAAAATATTGAATTCAGTATTTGGTGAGAAAAGAAGCCCAAAACTTTATATTACCTTTCAATCCCCTCAGCATTTTTGTGAGTTAAATTACTTAGAAAACAATAGTATCATTGGCTAAGCTTCATGCAAGCTATGGGTTAATTACACAATCTAAAGCCATTCTTTTTGTATTGACTAACCCCCGATTTCGTCCTATAGAGTTTCACTTTGGTCAATTTCATCCCTAACAAAAAATTTCGGTCAGAATCATCCTTGTAAAATACAAAGTCAATCAGGTTAGTCCATCTGTCACTTCTCCTAACAGTGACAGCTAACATGACACATAACGGAGGGACTAACATGACAGATTCTTGTAATTTTGCAAATGCAAGGACAATTTTGGCTGAAAATTTTACATAATTATGTATCATTTCAGCTATCACCGTTAGAAAAATAACAGAGAAACTAATGTGACTGATTTTTGCATTTTTCAAGATGATTTTGGTCAAAAGTTTTTGACAATGACGAAGTTGACCGAAGTGAAAATCTATAAGGATGAAATTTGGGGGTTTTGTCTTTTGTATTTTTCATTACGATAGCCTCTTTAAACTTTTTCATACTACAATCTTATATAGAATCTGGTGAACTACTGAAATGACGTGTGATGGTGTGGAACACTTAATTTTCTTTCTGAATCACACGTTTAATTGAACCATAGAAGTGAAAAATCATAGATAATTTTGAAAGCAACTTAGAAGGGAAGCAGAACTCACCTGCATATGGTCAAGCCATAGAGTAAGACCAACAAGAGCTGAACCGGCAGATAGCTTCCGAAAATCAGCCCCCCAGTCCTTATCAGCAACTCTGCAATTGATAGATGAAAGCAATAAGCAACCTAACAGAGCTTTTAAAGCTATATACATTCATTTGGAAGAAGTATCTATAACTTTGTAAAGAAGTGCATTGTGAAGCTTAATTTTTCATTTTGCAGAAAGATCAATGCCAATCAAACAAGCTCACAGTCAAAATTTGTGATAAAGGTATACACTCTGTCTCAGCAGTTTAGAACTACAACGAAAGCATGTCACATTTAAGAACTTTGGACAAAGGACCTATAATACCTACCTAAAGATGTTATGGCGAAAAATGCTTCTCTTGATTGCCAACTGGAAAAGCCACGATCCAGAGGCCCGGAGTTCAAATGCCCACAAGAGATCCACCAAAGCATTGACAAAGTTGAAAGCAGCATTGTCTTCCAGAGGTTTTAGTCTCTCCAGACATTGGTCCACCGCGGAAACTAGTGACTCAGATTTTTCGCTTAGAAGCCTACAGAACAGTTAGCATACATTAGCTGCACAAATATTAAAAAATCAAATCTGCGCTGCTTCCGTTAAAATACCAGGGAAAAATAGAATCTAATCTTTTGCTTGGAAAACAAATGATAATAATAATAATAAATAAATAAACCCTAATGAGCACCTGATTGGGAGATCAAATCCGGAACGTTGGAGTGCATTTAAGAGACTAATGGCCTCATTTGCTCGCTCACACAAGCTTGCAGCTCTGACAAAGCATGTCCATATTCGATGGTCTGGTTCTATGCCTGTTTCCTTCATCTCTGTGAGCTTTTCAATTCCAGCTTTATAATCTCCTTTCTTCAGATATGCATCAATAACAGAACTATAAGGTAGAGTATCGAGAACCTGTCCAGCTGTTGTCAAGTTTTTCAGGACTTTCTCGGCTTCCTCCGGCTGCCCAGATTTACCATACGAAACCATAAGCAAATGCATGGTGGCAATAGTGGGCTCTATCCCAGCTTCTTTCATCATTGCCAGTAGATTCTCAGCTTTCAGATGATCCCCAGAAGTTCTATACATTTTCATCATTAAATGATAGAAAGAGCGATCTAGTTTATAACCGTTTGATCTAAGCTCTTCAAAAAGTTCCTCCGCCTGTTCAACCAGTTGTAGCTTACCAAATGCTGCTATCAAGCTTTTATAGGTGTCGACCTGAGGTTCCAGGCCAATTCTTCTCATTTCATGCATCAGTGAAATGCCCTCTTCTGGTCTACGGTCTCGGCAGTACATTATAATTAATGTATTATAAGTTTCACCATCTGGTTGAAGACCAGCATCTTGGATCTTTTGGTAAATTATAGCCATCTTTTTAAAATCATCTATTCCTGAATATAGCTTCAGCATAGAATTACACATTCGAAGATCGGGCTTAAATCCTGCCTCTTCCATCTCACATAACATGACTTCTACATCCCTCACTCTCTTGAATTTGCATAGCAATTCAGTCATAATTCTGTAGAGATGCATGGTAGGAAGATAACCGGCAGCTTTCATTCCATGGTATACTTTCTGCACCTCAAATAAGTTTCCTGCCTTTGCGAATGCTTCAAGCATCAAAAGAATAGAACTTTTACTTATCTTGAACCCCATGTCTTGCAACTCCTGGATTACCACATAAAGCTCATTCAGTCTTCCATCATTAATTAAAGCTTGTAATAGACCATTTGTGGAATCTACAGTTGGGGAAGGACCATCTCTCGCCATTGTATTGAAAATAGCTCTAGCTCGCTCGTAACAACCACTTAATGCATAAGCATGTATTAAAGCATTCCAGATCTTCCTATCCACACTCAAATATCTTTGCCTAAGATTCCCCACTAAACTTTCTGCTTTTTGCCACATCTTTAACTTCCCATATGTTTCAATGATATCAATATAAACAGATATGTTGTCAAGTTTACTGCCTTTTTCTTCCACATGAAACAACAAATGGTGGGCTGTCTCAGGTAATCTCATTCTACAGTAGACAGACACCATACCGTGGTACAGAGATTCAGATGGCTCAACACCACTGAATCTCATGTCAGAGAAAATCTGAGAAGCTGTGTTGAAGAGTTCATTCTGCACGCATTCCTGAATAAGGGATTCATACATTGTACAACTTTTAAATAAACCAAGTCCTCCTTTACTTCTGTACTCCTCCAAGGCAGCATCTAACTTTTTAGCCTTGCAAAGTATAATGATGAGTGCCTCTGTGATCATTTGAATATCATCTGGAGCATGTCCTTTCAAGAATTCAAGAAGTTCACATGCTTCTGAATATCTAGCAGATGAGCTATATGAACTCAAAATAGATAAAAAATTCTCATGATCCAATTCATAACCATTGCTGATGGAAACTTTCAACATTTTAGCAGCATGATCGTAACACCCACCCTTAACAAGAACCGATGAAATAACTTGTGGATTCATACCACTCAGTTCTTCCATATCTCCAATAACTCTTTCAATGACATCCCACTTGTTTTCTCTCACAAGCACCTTTAGCATGACCTCATAGAGGCCATTGTCTGGTGTGAAGCCGTTGCGAATCATTTCATGATACAACGACATAGCCCTTTTTATCTCATTGAATCTCAGAAAGACATCCAACATAACTGAGTATGCTAGACAATCAGCTTTGATCCCTGACCTACACATGCAATTAAACGTATCTTCAGCCTCTACTCTCTTTCCAGCCTTTGCATAACCACAAATTAAAGCACTATATGCATGCAAAGTGGGCTTAACTCCTGCATCGAACATTTCTGACATCACATTTGCCGCTTCCTCGATCTTATTCGCTTTCCCAAGTGAATCTATCAAGATAGTGTATGTAACTGCATCAGGATTCCTGCCGGCTGATTTCATGTCCCTGTAAAGCTGCAATGCCTGATCATGCCGGCCTTGCTTTCCATACATGTGTATGATAGTGTTGTATGTCATCTCATCCTTGCCAAATCCCATTTTCACCATTTCCTCACAAACATCCCTCACCTTTTCTATATTTCCTTCCTTTGAAAAAGCATACAATAAAGAATTAAATGTTACCGCATCAGGGAAAAATCCTTTAGACTCCAATTCTTTAAATAGTTGCTCAGCTTTCTTAGAATGCCCACATCTACCATATACCGAAATCATAGCATTGTAAGTCCACAGATCAGGTTGACAATGATGGGTCTCCATATCATTAAAAATCATGACCGCTTCCTCCAAATTCAACTCTCTTGAACAAGCACTTATGAGGGTATTATAAGTTATTATATCTGGTCTAAGACCAGACCTCCTAACTTCATCTAAAAGCTGAATAGCTAAATTAGGCACCATTGCACCAGACCTCATCCTGGCATTAATCAAAGTATTGAAACTCACCAGGTCCGGCTCGCACCCTCTCTCTCGCATTAAATCGAGTAGCTCCTTGACCTTGTTGAACCTGCCATTCCTTGCATAAACCCCCATCATGGCATTGTACACCTGGACTGTATCCCCTATGGCCGGCTCGCCCCGGGTGAAGATCTCAACCGCCAGCGCTTCCTGATTCGCCTTTCCAAGCACAGCCAAGATGGTTGCAAGCATCTTTGCATTCGGTGAGTACCAGTGCCTCAGATTCAGCCACTCATAGACCTCAAGGCCTCTTTGCCAGCTTGATTGCCCAACCCATTTGACCACAAAGCAGAAATCAGTTGGCGTCATCTGAACTTTTCGGTCATCCAACACATCAGCCACAAACTCCTCAGGCTTCAGTGCAAGAATCCTATCAGTCAGATACTTCACTCTCTCCCTCCAATCCTTGGCTCTCTTCAGTGCCAACTTGTTCATCTTTTTGACCCTCTTCCTGCTGGGCCTCCCCAATGCTTCCTGGGATTCGTCACCCACACCCAAACGCTCACCACCTATGTTGCACGAGTACGGATACGACTATTGAATACAATACATAAATATGATAATTATATAAAAATGTAAAATACAAATATAACAACGTATATCAAATAACAAGTTATACATATAATGTTGAATATGCATAAATATCTTAATCATAATCTTACTGGACACGTTTTATCCTAGATATGCTAATTTGTCCTAAATAATTGATAGAAAGAACAACCTTATCATTTCTTTCAAACAAATTAATCACACATAAATAAAGTCAAAAACAGCATTATTTGATACATCTGTGCAAAAATCAAGTTTTTATGCATCATAGCTCACCAGAATCTGATTTCTGGGGTTCCTCTATGGCCTCAGGGTCTGCAATTTTGGGGGGGAAAACGTGACTTTCTTCCACAGGGTAGATTTCTGAGAGCTTCAAGTGGGGCCATCTGATTGAAGGTGATGCTCTGCTATACGTGAACTTGGCATTCTTAGCAGTGGCAGTGTTGATTTCACCGTTGGGATTATTGGGTTCTGGAGAGGAATAATCAGTATCGTTGTTGTCAAGGGTAGTAGAAGTGGAAGCTGATGAATTTGAAGATGAGGAATGAGGAATGGAGAAAAATGAAGGCTTTGATGAGTCTGGTGGTCGATGAAGTGAGGAGGAGGGTATGGGTGTGAAGCTCAGAAGCAGTGCTGAGCTTGAGACGGACATGCTTTGTGTGCAGAAACAAACAACGTTTGGTGGATGCTACCTTCTTGAATTTTTTTGTTTGATGTAAGAAAGGGAAGGGAAAAGAAACAGTTTTTGTTTTTTGCTTACACTATTGAAGGGTTGGGCAAGGCAAAAAGATGCATCTTTTGGGACAAATTGTGAGCGAGGAAGGAAGTTTCAAAGTTGGGGCGGCGAAGTGGATTTGTGTTGCAGAGAGTGAGATTTGTAAACTGAAGGAAGTGGATAGATAGATTGACGCCTGCCCAGGATATTTTACTTGGCGGGATCCGAACACCAAGGATATCCCTTCCTTTTGATTATAGAGCAGGGATTTACTTACCAGATTTATGGATTGGAACAAAGACTCAATTTCGTTGCACTCAAATTACTAATGGGTTAATGGGCCAATTTGTTTATGGTGTAAACCTTTGGTTTTGTTCATGAAAATTTTAGTATAAGTGAACTTCATCTTCAAATTATGATAATAGTTGTATTAGTCTCTTATTTATAAAATTTTTATAAGTCGATAAAGTTAATTTATGAGATAGATTAATTTAATTAATATCAAATTATAACATTACTGACTTTTGATAATTTTAAGGACTAATACAATTATTTTCATAACATATTGATGAATTTGATCAATGCTAATAACTACAATGACAAATTTAAAGATTTACTCTTAAAACATGCATTGAGTTAATCATTTTATGTTTAGTCACGTCTCATAAATGCAATCAAGTGTATGTTTAAAAGTGCGATTAAATACATTAAAGATATTATTGTCACTTCTCACTCCTCTCTTATCTTAGTCTTTGTTTCTCTTAACGCCCATTTTCTCCTAGGGGGCTAATGAGCAATGATGACCTCTTTCAGTGATCAAATTGGACCATTACTCTATGATTTAGAAAAGAAATATGATTATACCAATGCATGATTGATTCAAATGGTTCAACACTCGAACAAAGGTATTGACTGATTTGACAGGGATCAAATTGGACCGCTTTATGATTTAAAAAAAAAAACATGATTATAGTAATGTTTGGTTAATTCAAATGGTTCAACATTTATTCTCCTTGAGTAAGGTCTCAAGTTCAAGTCACGTGGATAAAAAAATTAGCCTTGAGATAGCTTTATCTCGTAGAGAACCAACCTAACTCAAGCTAAATTAAGTGAAATATAATGAATTTTTATATTAGTGATTTCGTCAAATAAATAAATAAATATATATAGAATGACTCTAGTGAGAAAAGTGTTTATATATGAGAGTGGGATGATATATTTATATATATATATATACATATATATATATATATATATATATATATATATATTATGAATGATAAAAAAAACTCTAAAAATAATACTTAACTAAAATACAAGGTATCACATTATGGGTTATGCCTTAAATGGACAAGGTACCTTTAGGAACCAAAATGATCCTTGAATCTTAACCATAAAAAAATTAAACTAATGGCTCAAATTAAACCCTGTAATTAATACATATATATATAATTATGTTTATATTTAATATTTTTAAAGAAACAAATTTATATGATTTTCCTATTTTATCATTTTACTTTTATCATTATCTCAATTTTACCACTTTAGCCCCTCCTCTACCCCTAAGCCCTGCTCTAACGTAACATAACCGACCATCACTGCTACTGTTGGCACTGCCTCTGCCTCCACCACCACCTCCCTCTCTGAACAAAAAAAATTTTAGAAAATCACAACACTCAACTATGAAAACCAAGAAATCCCAATAAAACCTAAAAAAAAATCAAAACCCTCAAATCTTAGAAATCCCAGAAAAATGACCCACCATACAAATTAAAAGACTAACTCATAATTTTGCAAGATTGATGCAATCTCCAACTAAAAGCTCCACCTTTCACCATAGTTTCACCCATCTCCACCCCGCCTACCACCATAGCCCCCTGAGCACACCCACACCCACACCCCACCACCACCAAAACTAGACCATCCATTGCGAACAACAATCAAATATAGGCCACCGCAACCACCTCCAACGCACATTTTCCTCCCTTGTTGCCGCCCTCTGAAATTTTTATGATTTGTTGAATGTTGACTCTGTCACCCCCACTATCACCAATGTTGGTGTTAACACCATCCCCCCCAACTTTGTCAGTGCTGGTTTTCCTACATATTTTTCTTTGACTTTGCGTTCCCGTATATATATATATATATATATATATATATATATATATAAAAGACCCATAAACAACAAGGAGATCTGACAATGGTGGGTTGGGGATGTGGTGGTGTATGCCATCGTCAGAGAGAAAGAAGGACGGTGGTGCGGGGTGGGGCGACGAAGGTGAGGGAGGAAAGAAAGTGAGAAGGGGAGCCAAGGAGGAGGGTTGAAGAGGACGGGGAGAGAAAAGTAATTTTGAGAGTTAAAAAATAGTAAAATATTACCGGAACCAATTTGCTCCTTAAACGCCCGATCTAGAAAGCTCTCACTTTATGTATTTAATTGCAATTTAGATGACAGTTTTATTGGTGCATAACAATTTAACTCATCACATGATGATGTTACACCATTGGAAGGATTTCAACATGATTGAAAACAAATCTAATCTAAAATATTAATGAAACCACCAACGTTTAATATGTGTATATGTTAAGCACCAAAATAAGACCCAGCCTGTTTTTCTATATCGAAGAAGAGTCTTACCATCGAGCCCAAACTTCTCGGCCCAAGAGGAAGAGAGCCTAAAACCACCAATACGGGTTTTACAAAAACAAGTGTTGGCCTGACTAAAATGTAAGAGTTCAAAAAGATAAGAATTTCGACCCAAAAAAAAAATTAGAGCTGGCCCGATACGACCACCACTTCATTCCGTGGCTCTGCTCTCAACCTCAGTCACTCCGTCGGCCACGATACCAGCACGACGCCACCGCAGTCCTCAGGTCGCCGCCGTCGCCGCACTCGCCGATAGGATAGCGACTCCCACCACCACCAGCTCCAGGACCCAGCATCGGCCACTACCACAAGGTTAGTTCCTATTATCTGTAGATTACGAAATTGCAGATAAAATTGTCAAACCAAGTTGAGAATATTTTGGTATACCATCAAACCAACCCATCCATGCTCAAATTAAAGAACTCCTGAAAAATTTTCGAGGCTTAATCGTTAATTCACCTTGGTGATGGTATAGGATTTGGATTTATGGTCAATCATAATTTTTTTTTTTTCACTATTTCATTACATTATTTGGATTGCAATGTTGGACCTAGGCATGTCACTGTTTCAAAATTCTGTTAGTCATGGCTTCTTTAAGTGTTAATGTTCACTTTGTGATGCCATTATATTAAATTTTAGAAAGTATCACGAGCTGCTTCTTCTTCAGTTCTTTGTTAGCTTAGATTGCAGATAGTTGATATGTTTGCTTGTGCTTATTATGCAACTTGTGCTGTTCCTGTTTGTGCTTGTTATTTAATGCAACTTATGCTTGTTATAAAGAACCATCTAAGTGACTTTCTTTTACCTTAGCTACTCTTTACTACATTATTGGTACACATGTTTCCGGGTCAACCACCGGTGGCTCGTTATTTCCTCACTTGAAGTTCCTATTACTCTGTAGATAACAGAAAAATGTTGAAGACATGGATTATTATTAATTTATTACTATTATTATTTATTATATTCTTTCTCCATTGGTTCTTTTGCCTTTATTCTCTGGTTATTTGTGCGGAAAAATCGATGCCTCTGAACGGTGATGCTTGTCTTTAACAGAATTAACACATGGTGCTGCATAGTAATAGGATGGATATGCAGATCCTTTACTGCTCTAAGCCAATTTCACCACCATGCAATCATGGTGGCACTCTTCTCTGCTTGTCTCACGCAACTGTTATCAAATGTTGTAAAAAAACTGGCCTTTTCAATTCATCAAATGTATGGACCCGAAGCAAGGGTGCCAAAGAAGTGGGTTTAGAATTTGATAGTAAAAACAAAAGCAAAAGCAAAAGCATGGTTACTGAGTATCTTCATGGTCCTAGACTTGGGGAAGAGCTTTCCAGTGAGTTCTACAGCCAAACAATCAGGGAATGTTGCAAAGTGGGAGACCTTGATAGTGCTATGATTCTTCTTGCTCAAATGGAAGCTCAGGGGCTTTTTCTCAGTCCATTCTCTTACACTAATCTGATTGAAGCCCTTGGAAGTGTTGGAAGGACTTCAGAGGCTGAAATGTTGTTTAAGGAAATGGTCTGTTATGGGTTCAAACCCAGGTTGAATTTGTACAACATATTGCTTAGAGGGTTCTTGAAGAAAGGTCTGTTAGGACTTGCAAATGGGGTTTTGCAGGAAATGGATGATTTGCACATCTGGAGGAGTCAAGAAACATATCAGATGTTTCTGGATTACTATGTTAGTGCTGGAAGGTTGGAAGATACTTGGTCAACAATCAATGAGATGAAACGAAAAGGGTTTACTATTAATTCGTTAGTGTATAGCAAGGTTGTTGGGCTTTATAGAGACAATGGGATGTGGAAGAAAGCAATAGGGATTCTGGAAGAGATTAGGGAGAGGGGAATCTCTTTAGACAAGCATATTTATAACAGTATTATTGATACCTTCGGCAAATATGGTGAATTAGGTGAGGCAATGGAATTGTTTAAGAAAATGCAAAAAGAAGGTGTAAGGCCTAATATAATGACATGGAATTCATTGATTAAGTGGCACTGTAAAGAGGGCGATTTCAAGAAAGCCCTTTATTTGTTTACTGATATGCAAGAGCAAGGAGTGTATCCTGACCCTAAGATCTTTGTCACCATTATTAGCTGCTTGGGGGAACAGGGAAAGTGGGATATAATAAAGGAATATTTTGAAAGCATGCTAAGCTGGGGAAACAAACAACATGGGATTATTTATGCTGTTTTGGTTGATATTTATGGACAGTATGGGAAATTTCAGAATGCCGGGGAGTGTGTGCAAGCACTGAAGTCTGAAGGTTTGATAATTTCACCAAGCATCTATTGTGTATTAGCAAATGCTTATGCTCAGCAGGTAGGTTACTTCCTTCCTTTTCCTTGTTCCTTTTGTTCCAAGTTCCAAAACCTTCTCCTAGGATATAACTGTTTTTATAAGAAACATAGATGCTTCAAAATGGTTGGTGTACCAGTATCACACTCATGTCCAATACCCAGCTGATATATCTAAAGGATACTATTTTGCAGTAAGATTGTTATATCTATAGCCAATAGAAAGGAAGGGAGGGGGAAAAAAAAGAAAAAGAAATGCTTACTTGCTTTGCTTCTTTAAGATAACAAGTGCTGGGTATGATATGACTGCTTTGGTTTCTTGTCAGGGCTTATGTGAACAGGCCATTAAGGTGTTACAGATCATGGAAGCGGAAGGAATTGAACCAAATATTGTCATGCTAAATATGTTAATCAATGCATTTGGTAACGCTGGTAGATATAAGGAAGCAATGTCTGTTTATCATCATATAAAAGAAAGTGTAAGCCTTACTAGTTAGAAGATGATTATTATAAGTTTGTTTTATTAAATGAGATTTCTTTTTCAATCTCTGATGGTATTGCTATAACTTCATGAAGGGTGTCAGCCCTGATGTGGTCACCTACACTACCCTTATGAAGGCTTTTACAAGGGCCAAAAAGTTTGAGGAGGTTCTGTAAATTCTTCCAATATTTTGATGTCTCTTTTTCTTCCACATGACAAAGCTGTTTACCCTAAGAATAGCAGCCTAATTCATGTTGATAATATCATGGTCAGGTTCCCATTATTTTCAAGGAAATGGAGCATGATGGATGCACTCCAGATAGAAAAGCTAGACAAATGTTACAAGCTGCATTAACGGTGCTTGAGCAAAGGTAGGCACACTAGTAGCTAGCATATTTGACTTAGGCATGGGGCTATGGAACGAGTATTGCTAAATCTGTGGTGAGCTTTCTCTGCTATTTTGTTATTGGATTTGATGATATGTACTGCATTAGCTGGAAACCAGTTTGTAGAAAGAAAATTGAAGTTTTTAAAATGTCCTCCCTTGCTGGCAAATCAGGGATGATAGTTGATGCAGGATGAGATCCCTAGTGTCGAGTGTAGAAAGTGTGGTACTTTGTATGAAATGTCATTTCTAGAACTTAAGGATGGCAATGTCCCTCATGGGTGTAGCTGAGTTTCCTTGAAACTTTTGCAAATTTCACCCATTTATGAGTTCCATCATGTCTCCTTGCCTGGAGAATCTATAATATGTTTACTTAGGATGTTATGAGGTTCATTCAGCGTGGCCTGATTTTTCTGTTGTGTTGTGGTTGCCGAGTATGTACTAGTAACTGTTTATACGTTAGTAATGCTATTAAGTATTAACACAATTTACAGAAAATAAAACACTATTACGGGTTATTGAATGAGTGACAGTTAATCATGTTAAGGCCTGCATAGACTGAAATGTTAAAGTAGTTAACTAAAGTTACTAAACTAAAAAAATTTAACATAAATATTGAATTTTTTTTTTTTTTTAACCAAACAGGTTGTAGCTGTCATCAAGGTTAAATATGTGGTGAAATAACAAATATGCACAACACTCACGATGATGCTAAGCTCCAGCAAGCTTGGGCGGTACACGTTACCCAAATGTTGTTTCTTGCAAAATCTATGCACTTTAAGTGCAGACACTATAGCCAGAAACATTCATGCACAGATACGCGCTCTTTCCATGCATGGAAACCTTGAAGAAGCGCTTTCACTCCTTTACACCCAACACATACACATTCACACACACTCTTCGCTGTCCCTTCAGACCTATGCCGCTGTGTTCCATGCTTGTGCTAAGAGAAAGTGCCTCCAACATGGCATGGCTTTGCACCGTTACGTAATTGAGAAAGACCCCGCAATCCAAAATGACCTCTTTCTCACCAATCACCTCATTAACATGTACTGCAAGTGTGGTCACCTGGCCAATGCTCACTACCTGTTTGATCAAATGCCGCACAGAAACATTGTTTCTTGGACTGCTCTTATTTCGGGGTATGCTCAATCTGGCCTAATCAGAGGGTGCTTCTCGCTCTTCTCTGGCTTGTTGGCTGACTTCTTCCCCAATGAATTCGCTTTTGCAAGTTTGCTTAGCACGTGCAAGGAGCATGACATTAAATGTGGTATGCAGGTACATGCAGTTGCTTTGAAAATTTCTTTGGATGCTAATGTATATGTTGCAAATGCTCTCATTACAATGTACAGCAAGTGTTCTGTCTCCTTCGGATGTTATGATCGTACAGCAGATGCTGCCTGGACCGTGTTCAAGTCAATGGAATTCCGAAATCTTATATCATGGAATTCAGTGATTGCAGGCTTTCAATTCCGTGGACTTGCGGGTCAAGCCATTCGCTTGTTTGCTCATATGTACTCCAGTGGAATTGGTTTTGACTGTGCCACAGTACTTAGTGTCTTCTCTTCCTTAAGTCAATGCAGTACTTTTGATGATATTAACATGCATGTAAGGATCTGTTTTCAGTTGCACTGTCTCATTATTAAAAGTGGTCTTAGTTCAGAAGTTGAAGTGATAACCACATTGGTAAAAGCCTATGCAAATCTTGGAGGACATGTTTCTGACTGTTACAGGCTCTTCCTTGATACAAGCAGCCAAAAGGACATTGTATCATGGACTGCTATTATTTCGGTATTTGCAGAACGGAATCCTGAGCAGGCATTCCTCCTTTTCTGTCAACTTCATCGGGAAAATTTTGACCCAGACTGGCATACGTTCTCAATTGCCCTAAAAGCTTGTGCATACTTTGTGACCGAGCAACATGCCCTGGCAGTTCACTCACAAGTAATTAAAAAAGGGTTGCAGGATGATACAGTTATTTGTAATGCCTTGATTCATGCTTATGCAAGGTGTGGCTCCTTACCTTTGTCTGAACAAGTATTTGAAGAAATGGGTTGCCACGATTTGGTTTCTTGGAATTCAATGCTTAAGTCATATGCCTTACATGGACAAGCTAAAGATGCACTGGAGCTCTTCCAGAAAATGAATGTCTGTCCAGATTCCATGACCTTCGTTGCACTTCTATCGGCTTGCAGTCATGCTGGACTTGTTGAAGAAGGAGTGAAGATTTTTAACTCTCTGTCTGATGATCATGGTATCGTTCCTCAACTAGATCACTATGGCTGCATGGTTGACCTTTATGGACGAGCTGGGAAGATATCTGAAGCTGAGGAGTTGATAAGTAAGATGCCAATGAAACCTGATTCTGTGATTTGGAGTTCATTACTTGGATCTTGCCGGAAGCATGGCGAAACTCACTTGGCCAAACTAGCAGCTGATAAATTTAAAGAGTTGTCGCCTGATAATTCGTTGCTATATGTACAAATGTCAAACATATATTCCTCCGGGGGTAACTTTATTGAAGCTGGCCAGGTTAGGAAGGAAATGAAAGACTCTAAAGTGAGAAAAGAACCTGGATTAAGCTGGGTTCAGATTGGCAAGCAGGTTCACGAGTTCGCCTCTGACGGCCGGCGTCATCCACATAGGGGGGCCATATTAAGCCAGCTTGAGATATTGGTTGGACGGTTGAAAGAGATCGGTTATGCGCCAGAGACCAGCTTAGCCTTATATGACACGGAATCGGAGCACAAAGAAGACCAATTGTTACATCATAGCGAAAAGATGGCGTTGGTATTTGCCATAATGAACGAAGGAAGTTTGCCTTGTGGTGGGAATGTTGTTAAAATAATGAAGAACATCCGAATTTGTGTGGATTGCCATAACTTCATGAAACTAGCATCATATGTTCTTCAGAAGGAGATAATTGTGAGAGATTCAAACCGCTTTCACCACTTCAAATATGCAACATGCTCTTGTAATGACTATTGGTAACATACCCTTGTAGTTATAGGACAATGACTAATAAAAAAAAGGGTGATGCGTGGATACTATGGGCAGATATTGTAACATTCTTGTCAGATCAAAGTATGATCATGGTGAACCTTTTGGGTTGAGCTGGTTTAGCTAAGGAAACACACAACATGACACAGTGCAATGGAAGTATGGAGAACACTGTTAGCTGCGTGTTGAGCTTGTAGAAGGTAAGAAACATCTGACAATATTTCTTCATCCATTCAAAAAAGATATAAGGATCAATAGTTACATGTTTGCATATTCAATATGAACTTTGACTGATTAATCGCATAAATATCTCTTACATTGATGGTTTATTATAAATTTCCTAGAAGATTATAGATCTCAATCTCCCATATACGTGGGATGCGCATTTGCTTTCCATTCTTCACAGGTAAATATTTTGAAATGACTAGTTCAAATAATTCACTATTATTTTAATTTCTGTTTATTGAATCTCATTGTAAAACTTATGACAAATAAACTATCAGAATTAGTCTAGTGGTGAGAGGTATAGATAGTATATATAAAATCTTAAATTCAAATTTCATTGAATGTAATTTTTAAAGTATAAAAAAAAACCCATAATGACATAGTATAACAAGGTCGGTGTAAAAAGTACCACCCGTAAAATCTTAGTTGCTTGCAAAGTTATTACTTTAACGCCTGTGATTATTTTATAATAATTCTGTAATGATACCCGTGGTTTAACGTGAAAAATTCTATAACAATTATTTTTTGTGCATCTTTTAGTTTTAAGCCTGTGATTGCATAATGCCTTATTTTAAACCTTATAAAATAGCTTCAATTTTCCCACAAAATAAACTCATGCATCGGTACTCTGCCAGTCTTACTAATGGTATTCATAACCTTACAATCCACGCACGATACAACTTAGAATTAACACTTGCAAAATTAATAATTAATTAGCTCCATGTTTTTCTTCTCCCTTTAAGAAGAAAACTATCCGCAAGTTAAACCAACTTAAAATATACAAATCTAAAGAAACTGGTGAGCTGAGTTACGTACTGGCAAATTATCACCCAATTATAACTTGATTAATTATTGTTCTCTTTGGTTAAACACCTAACCTTGGCTTGGCTTAACTTCATTTTATCACATCATACAACATAAAAAGCCAAAAAATTTTAACATCGTTGGAAGACTAACACATCATATTTTAGCACATACATAATAAAAGTAAGTTTTACCACTTTTATTGTGAGTTCTATCAAGTATTTTTGGATCTCATATGGTAAACTCACTCTTATTATATCTTGTGCTCAAATATGATCGGTTAGTCTTGTGATCATGGTTATCAAAATCGTGTGTACGAGTTTACATTCTTAGGTAGTAAAATCGAGTTGACTCGCATGTAAACTCGTTTCTGGATAAACTCGGTTGAACTCGGATAAACTCGTGTGAATTCGCATAAAATCGCGAGTTTACTGGCGAATTCACGAGTTTACCACATTTGTGGTTTTTTTTAAGGAAAAAACAAGCAAAATGATGTTTTGCACGTCTCTGAGTTTTTAGATTTAGGTCGTTTGAGTGTTTTAGAGTTGTCATTCACATTTGCGCTTGCAATCATGCTTCGTCGCGTCATCGTGCTCCATTGTACTCCTCCATTGTGCTACGTCGCTAATCCATCGTATGTATTTCATCCTTTGCTCAGAGATCTTTCCTACCAGGGTGCGTGCCCTCTGCATTGCTATCTATGCTTTAGTGTTTTGGATTGGAGACATCATCGTCAGATACACACTTCCTGTGATGCTCAGTACTATGGGACTCGCTAGTATCTTCGGTGTTTATGCTGTTGTGTGTGTCATCTCCTGGATATTTATGTTCTTGAAGGTGCCAGAAACAAAGGGCATGCCCCCTTAAAATCATCACCAAATTCTTTGTTGTTGACTCGAAGCAGATTACTTCTAGTAAGAATGAGTGACATTTTTCTTTATATACATTTGCTATGTTGGTTACTCAACACACCACCTCTCTCTTATGTTGATAGATCTTGTTTGTCATTAAGTTTATGTGAAGGAAGATATGTTCTAGTTCAAACATATGTATTATGTACGAATTAAACTTAGAACTCATATATTTCATTTTTATTTGTGCTTTGTTATGAAATTAAAAGTATTTATGAATTTTAAATTTTATTAAATATATTTTTATAGCATGATAATTTTTTTAAATATTTTTTTAATAATAGATAAATTCGTACAAGTTTACGATCCGAGTTATGAAGACTTGACGAGTTTACTTAAACTCTCGAATTTGATAATCTTGCTTGTGACCACAAAAGAATAGCCTCTGCTCTTATATTCCAGTCCTGTCCCCCGGTAATCATCTTAAAAGTCTCAAACCATTATCCAGGACAGGGAAATCACTATGCTAAATTGCAAATTGGAATGATCCCCAAAACTGGATAGGTTATTTCATTGTGTTCTAAACATATAAAGCAAAGATTGATCGAAAATGGTAACGTAACTAAGCCTTAAACATACTAAATATTCATGTACAAGTGGGTATTTGATATTCTCGAAGAGAATTAAAAAAGTACAACTGAGAAGATGCGATCACGTGCCATCACCATAAAAAGAAATAGTATGCGTTATACATGAATTTGTGCGTAATTTTTAATGAGCTATCACGGACCTCATCCGAGTTAGAAACTTTTCAAATCATACATAGAGGAAGGGATGCGGAGAATCGGGCAGTAAGTAGCATTACAGCTCGGAATCTGGCTGCATTGTCTGGATTGGTGGTGCTGTGACCACAGCAAGCTTCATATCTGTGGCTGCATTATCCCCAGATCTTTCACGAATCTCACGGTACTCTTGACAAATGGCACACAAATGACAGAAAAAGTGGGTAACAAAATCACCACAGGGTGCTTCCTTCACAAAACAAAAGAATATCATTATAGCATTGCATCATCATAAAATTATCTTAAGCAGACAATTTTAGATAGGGCAGTTCATATAAAATAACAACATAGAATAGATTGTGACATAAGGAAACATCATGTATAATAGTTATAAATGCAAAACATATATTAGAGACTTGAAGACTGTACAGTTTACAAAGCTGTCATAAAATTGTAACACAACAATGGGAATGGGAAACAAAATGAAACATCATATTCTAAGAGAGTTCATGCAAGTTGTAAATATTATTACCTGCAAATTATACTTTGACCTTAAGGTCCGGCGGTAGCCAAACGCATAGCATGAAACAAGGCATCCAGGTAGTCCCAAAAATAAGCCATCAGTTAATAAGCAACAGGCTGTATTAACCACAGACCATAATATAAAATGGGTAACACATGATCCTAGGAAAGTTCCAGAACCCAGAAATTCCGCATTCTTCCCAAAGAGAACGCATGGACAAAGAAAACCTATACAACCTGCACAGATGACAAAAGTACGTAGCTGATCTTTTCAGTTGATAAATTACCTACTGTTACAAAAAAAAAAAAAAAAAACAAGAGCACTCATTGTGACAGAGAGAAATGTAAACAATACTTCACGTTATATTATAATAATTCCAAAAATTAGATGTTTCAATCAACAAACTCAAAGAGTGGTTTAGTTTACTACTTAAGGTGTCTGATGTGATACTTTTTTACCTGTGTTTTCTACCTTTTTGTCAAAATTTTCAACAATTCGAGTTTCGAATCTTGATAAGGTTTTCAAGATTTCAACAAATAAAGGTAACAAAATAATGTAGAATTGTAGATACCCAATTTGATTTCATGAACAGGTTCCACTGAATGAACTCATTAGTATTTAAAATGGAAATACTTAACACAATTAGGATTCAAATTTCAAAGAAAAAGCGCACAATCAAATTTCCTTAAACATAATCAAGAGGCACCTTTTAAATAATCCCTTGTATTAAATGAGGGTCACAGGGTAAGGAAGTAGCATACAGCTCTGCATATCATCGCAACAGGCACATATTCCAGAAGACCACTGAGTCTGAATCGGGTTTGATCCATTGCTGCTAGGCTGTTGTTCGCAGTGCTGACGCGGAGAGACGTTCACTGCCTCTGAATCTGACTGCCCCAACGGGATGTAAGCAGGCGGCACATAGCTGTGTTGGTTCTTCATATTTCTTCTACCATAAACAAATGGTTAAAATTCTTCATCAAATGCAGATTATCAAACCCAAATTGAACAAGACATCATGTATCAGACAAATCCAGCTAGCATACATTCAATCTTTGACCAAATGGTGCAAATTTCATAAGAAATGTTAGCATCAATGAGGCTAAATTCAACAGACGCATGGAAATTCAGAACTTAATTACATTTACCAAAAGTTAAAACAGAATCCACCCTATTATTCATCATCATATTTCTTATAGCAACGAAACAATGAACCATCGTTCCGAGCTGAATTTTCATTATGATTTCATACAGTATCAGAAGCCGAAATCATCAAATTCCGCAAACACAGAGCCCAAATCAGATCTCAAATCAACAAACTAACTTAAATCCAAAAACGGAAACGCTTGGATCCAACTCAGACCGAAAACACCAAACCTAAGCTTCATTGTTACATGAGCAATGGCACAAACTAATCGGTTTCAAGATCAAACAACGGATATAATACCCATACCCAAACCCAACCTAATCCAAAATCAGAATTCGCAAAACCTAGATTTAGACTAAGACAGTGTTGATCAGAGAAAAAAATGAATCAGAAACACGTGAGGTTCATGAGCAGAGTTTACCTTGGAAGAATGATTAAGCGGAGAAATGAGAGGTTCAATCTCAAAAAAAAAAAGTGATTGATTCGTGAAATTTCCAAAGCGTTATGAAGTTTTTGGCTTTTGTAGAATCCAAGTGCGAGCGAAGTGAGGGAACGTTGTCGGGGGTGAAAAGAAGCAGCGCATGTATGAGCTTACTACAAGCTTCTATTTTTCGGGGTCTGAAAGTGGGTACAAGTTTTAATTGGGCCCAAAGTGTTTGAGAGCTGGTTACGTTTATGGGCCTTTGATTTTTTTATTTCTGTTTTCTAAAAAATGTATCCATAAAACTTTGGTGAACTCACTAGCTATTTCTATCATAAATATAAGACCTTTCCTAATCCTTCTTAGTTCTTACCAAAGTGTGCACACTTTAAATTCTTAAATATCTTATTAACATAACACAAATTTACACACACACTATATAAATAGGGGCTGGATACAATGGTACCCTCCTTTTTTCTAAAACATCAACTTTCAAAAATCATAAAACCAACCACAACAAAAAATCTTTATTAAACTTGTTTATTTGTAACTAAGCCCCCCCAGCTAGTTGGAAAAGTCCAAAATACCCCTCCATCTCTCCTCCCTCTACTCTCTTCGTCTCCCTCTCCTCCGCCACAGTTATAAATCAACCCACCCCCTTGTTCACACCACCGCCAATCTCATCTCACCCCCCGCCGCCCCCGTCGTCGGCCTCATCGACGCCGCCACCCGCCACAGATGCAGTTCTCAGTTCATGCTTCAAAAAAAATAATTTGTGGAAAGAGGTGAGTTTGAAGCTACCTTCCCGAAAGTAACCGGTGAACTGAAGAAGCTTTGTAACTACTCAGTGTAATTGCAGATAAGATTCGAAGAAATTGATGCCCTATTAAAATTTTTAAGAACCCCAAAATAGCAAAAAATAAAAAATAAAAATAAAGCATAAACCCCAAAATGGCAACGGCTACACCTTTCTTTGTCATTTAACCAAAAACATGAAGTTTGAGATTAAAAAATGTTTACCCAAAAAAAGCAAAACAATCAAGCCCTTTGGTTGAGTTTTATTACAGGAAATGTGTTTTGTGAATATTGGATTTGGATGTATGCGCGTTTGGGAGAGAACGAACTGAAGCTGATGAACATGATTGTGGTGCGACAAGCACGGCAGTGGGGACGACGGCACACGAGGCGGTGGCGAGGACGACCTGCGACGGCTCCAAAGGATACCCAAGAGTAGAAGCACACGGTGTATGGTTGGCAGGGGTGCGGGGGAGCCTTTCTTTTCTAGTGATAGGCCTCGCCGGAATCTCGCCGGAAATGGGGTGATGAGATGAGGGAGGAGTGGTGAGGGAAAGGGGGAATTAGGACGGGCATTTTGGGCTTTTCCGACTAACTGGGGGCCGTAGTTGCAAATAAGCAAGTTTAATAAAAAAAATTGTTGGGGTTGGTTTTATAATTTTTGAAAGTTAATTTTGAAAAAAAGAGGAATACCATGCCATAGTCACACACAATAGGGATACCATGCTAGCCAGCCCCATTTATATAACTTTTGGGATCATATATAACTAATTTATACGAGTCTTTCCCAAATAAAACGAAGGAGCTAACTTTTTTTTTAATGCAGGACTACTAAACCTTCAATACTCAAGTTTAAAAAAATAACTAAACAAATAAAGTACTACCTCTAATTTAAATTAACTATCATTTCTACATTTTAAGTATATTAACACAATCAATATATGTTGACACAATTGTATTAAATTGCTACATGTCATACTTAACTATAGTGAGTTTCTATGACAAAATACACTTATTATCACGAGGAATAATAATACATTACATCATCCTAAAAGTTATCTTAAATATATAACTAAACATTACTCACTCATTTTTATTAATCTATCTACTTTGAGTTATGCATGGCTATTAGAAAAATAATTAAAAATTATAATATTTTATAAAGTTACTCATATTTAATACTTTATTAAGTTTAATTAATAGAAGCATGGTGAGAAAGAAAATAATTAATGCGATATAAATTTAAGAGGTGAACAATTATTTGTAAAAATACAAAAATACAAAATTAGAAAAGTAAAAAGTTATTTAAAAATAGAGAGTAAATAAAGTATAAATTCTACTATATAATTAATGTTGTCTTTGAGGATTTGAGACTCGAGAAAGATAAAACTTGTGTTAAAATAGACAATCACAATATTTCAAATTAAATTAGTTGATATTGACTGTGGAGTCCAAATAACATTGTAAGAAGAAAAATGTCTTAAAAATGTTAATTAAGAAAACTTTATTTCATTTAATACGTCATCAATTCTCAATAAATTATTTATTTTGAGTTATATACAAATATTAAAAAAATAATTAAAAATTATAATACCAAGGAAATAATTATTTACAAAAATACTAAAATAAAAACGTGCACAATGATTCTATAATAGATGAAATAATAGTTTGGTTGATTACTCGATTTAGGTTAGCAGTAGTGTCACTAATCAGAACATTTGCCCAAAAGTCCAAACTTCATCCTCTCTGCCGTGAATACTTTTTGTTTTCAACTAGGACTAGGATGGATGGTTAGGTAAGTGAGATTACTCTGTACTTCACAATTCCCAAGGAGCCATCTGTTCTGTTTCGGTCCCTTTCTCAACAGTCCACTGTATCTATACTCTACTCTGTACTTTAGGATTTGGAATTATAATCAAAATTGGATCATATCAAGCACCATCATCAATCAACTCAATTGGGCGTACTTGGATGCTTCGGCTGCGTGTTATGATAGATACGGCAAAGGCAAAGGATGATTTTAATTTGTTCATCATCCCCTTCGCTGACCTTAAACTCCAATCCTCCATCATCTGTTAAACATTCTTATTCCTTTGGATTTGGGATTGGGCTCAAGCCCATACCAAAGCCCAAATTGAAGAAGAGCCAGCTGCAGAGTTGCAAGGCCCTCGTCTCCGACGATGCCCCCTTCGCCGCCGCAATCGGCGCCTGCATGCTCACTTCGCTGCTCTTCCCTGCCGTTTCCGCCGAAGACGATGACGGTGACTCCGCCGTTAACTCCACCGATGCAAGGTTCGCTGTCATGGGGATCGTCAGCTTCATCCCTTATTTCAATTGGCTGGTAACTAACCCTAAACCCTAAACCCCCATTTCAGTCCTCGTTTTTTCGCTTGTGTTGATCCAATTTCCGAATTGTTAATGCTTAATTTTGCACTGATGATACTCGTGTGAAAATTTTCGATAGAGTTGGGTTTTCGCGTGGCTGGATACTGGGAATCGACGCTATGCTGTCTACGCCATTGTGTATCTGGCTCCTTATCTCAGGTTCCGTTTTCAAATCTCAGTGCTTGATATGTTTTCAAGTCTCAGAAAATTGATGATTCAGGGCATACCCATTTCAATTATGAGCTGCAACTATTCCATTGTGTGCTGCTTTTCATTGGCAATCTATCTTATTTACTTAAAAGCCGTGAAAAATTCACCTTATGGTAGTTCTTGATTCGCACATTAGTTTTGACATCATGAACTGAATGTGCTGGATGAAGTCTCTTGGTATCATTCAGTTTGATGGCATTTGAATCATCATGCGTAACTACTGTTTAAGGGGTGACATGACTTGTTGATTCATCAGGTCAAATCTTTCAATTTCGCCTGAAGAGAGCTGGCTTCCAATTGCTAGCATTCTGTTCTGCATCGTTCACATTCAGGTACTATCTTATCACACTTGTTCTTTTTTCTTTTTTTAATGGTTAGGTTTCACATGCGATGCCCATTCACAAGTGTTGTGGTTTGATTCATTTCATCCTTGATTAGGCAAACATAATGATCATACTTAAAAATATCTAGTATTACACTGGCACTTGGTTGGACCTTCCATTTTGAAGTTATGTTGTTGCCCTTACTGTTTCTCTACTTGAAAATTAATTGACATTGCAGCTAGAAGCAAGCATCAGAAATGGAGATATTCAGGGGTTCCAGCTATTCCGGAATTTCACGGATCAACTATCATCAAGTAACAGGAAGAAAGGTCATTTGAATCAGCAACAAGAAATTTCTAAGGAGGTAATCTTTGCTGTGCTTAAGGACATTAGAAGCATATTGTAATTAAGTTTTGTATTTCTATTTAATGCGGATCTCAATGGTTGTAATTAAGGGAAGCAAGAAAGGGAACAAGAACCTGCCATCTGCCCAAGATCAATCAAGAGATATTAGGGGTTGGGGAGATTCTGAAAGTCCTTTACGATCTCGCCAACCCTTGACTGAAAAGGTAGATGATGATGATGATGATGATGATGATGAGAGAAGCAAGCACTAAACTAGGAGGTTCATGTATTCGCAGATAGCCAACTAAACTTGGTAGGTTTGAGCTAGTATCATGAGTTCATGACTGATGCTGCTGCTGTTAAGCTCTTTGATTAGTTTTAGCGCGTTTCAATGGAACTATAGGATCGTCTTGATGTTGGTATCTGATAGGTTCATGGACTCTCTTCACTGTTGGTGTTGGTGTTGGTGTTACTTCAAATCATACTCATACTTATCTACTTAGACGATAAGGATGGCAAAATGTCAGACTGACACACAGTTTCGTATATTGTGGGTGAATACTCATTACTTACGACTTGATAGATTTGGATGTAATCGAAAGGTAAGACTTTCGACTTTGGAGAAGCCTCTTGTACCGCTGATATGCTATCCAGATGCCATAATGTCAAGGAATGCGATGGATGAATAGCGTTGATGTGGCAAGAGATGCTCTGTAAGCGTTGTACCATATTTGGCAAAAATGGATAAGGATTAAGGAGCGACTAGGAGTTTAATTGTTTTTTTGGTTTATTTTTATTTTTTTGACAAGAAGGCGCTCCTAGTTTAGTAAGATTGGCATCTACATAAAAAATCTAGAAAAAATTTCCAGTACACCGCTCCTTTTAGAATATGGATGTAATTCGTAAACCGTTTCTTACTTACCAGAGAAATGTTAAATCATATAAAATTTTTAAAAATGATTCTTGGTATTATTGGGACAAAATGAAAAATGAAAAATTAACATCTGTTATTCATTGAAAATGATGAGAATTTGTAAGACAATTTAACATTACTCTTCTTACCATATGCAGGATTTGTTGTAACTAGGTGTTTTAGAACAAAAACATGATATTTTGCATGCAAACTACGAATGAGGTGAAACACTTTTATCTTACCATCAAGATGCTCTACTTTTTAAAATAAAAAACAGAAGATAATGTTCCTGATCTCATCATTTATTATTATACATGATATTTATCCCATTTTATTACATTATTTGTAATAAATGGTGAGATAAAAAATATTCTCTACTTTTTATTTAAAAAAGTGAGGATCTTGATCTTTTACCTCCACCCCCGACATATTTCCATTTAATTTATTATATTTTTAAACACGCTTTATTTGAGCTAAATTGTACTGCTCTGATAAAAAGCAATAAATTGTCCGTCCCACTTCTCCAACAAGTGCGTGAAGAACTGAACATTTCTGAGTCCTGCTACACGTACACCAAAAAAATATACACCATACATACACCTTGTACTTATATACATAAAGTTTGTATTTTAATGCATGTAATATTTGTGCACTTAATTAAGTATAATTGAGAATATTATATGTATATGTAACATTTTTGAACATTTCCTGTGATTCCTATAGTTAGGAACACGGCTATCTTTTTTTTCCCCTCATAGGAACACGACTATCTTTAAACGAAACGTAAGCATTAAGTATAGCCTTGGGAAATAATATTGAATGACATTAAATGTAGCATAGACTAAATCATGTTTGATGTTCTAAGTTCTGCTAACAATTTCTCTGGGGAAACAGAGTTCATTGGAACCCCTTGGGAATCAGCCAAATTACGATGCTTGCTTGGGTTTGACTGATCACATTGGGTTAACTCTTGTCCGAATTTGCATAAATTATTAGACTTAATACATGTATAGTTATATAGTTAACTATTCGTTTGAGTTGTATTAAGTCTAATATAAAGGACAGTCTCTCATGAAAATGCTATTAACAAAAAAAAAAAAAGGAGCTAAAAAATAAAGCAAAACCATAACCATAGATCTCTAATATCATCAATGTTGCATGAAAACAGAAGCAAGAACGGTACATGCATAACAACGTAGTCTAGATATGTATAATCAAAAGCTCCAGTGTCCACACTCTTTTCAGCGAACAAATCAACCTGCAGTACACTGAACAGCACTATATACACAAGCTAGGGAGAAACCACACCACTTCCACTTTTGTCACTAGCTAGTGTTCTTATTTATTTGTCTTAATATTATATTTGGAGCATAGGCATATACTTGTGCTAATTAAGGTGGTGTGGCTTCTCAAGGTCCTCAAGACTTGTGGGGCGAAACCAGGCCTTCTCCTCCAGAACCGAGCCTGCAGCAGCACTGGCATCACCCGTGGGGGTGGATCCGGCAGTACCTTGCTCCGACGGGGGCCCAAATACACCAGTCTGTGGGTGGGGGGCCCAATACTTGCCGGATTGTGCTGCACCCTGGATCACATCGTCAGGGACTGTCCCAGCGTGGGCCTGATCATCCGGGTTCTTGTCGTACACTGATGAGCTGTATGCTGCCCTCCTGTGTTTCCCAATTCCAATCAAAATTCACAACCAAATAGGAATGTAACTAATTAGGCAACATATAATTGAATTAAGGATAAGATCCTCTACTCTTTTTTTTTTTTAAAATGAAAATAGAGAGTAATATTTCTAATATCACCCTTCATTAGGACCAATAAGATGAGATGAAATAAATATAATAGGTAATGAATGGAAAAATTGAAAACATTAATCCCTACTTTTCATTTTAAAGAATGAAGAATCTTGACCATTGAATTAACACAAACTCACAATTCACCTGCTATTATATGATGTTGATGTCTCATCCAAAAAGCAAGTTGATACAATATCTCATGTAAAATTACTACATAAAACATTTTTTCATGTAATTGGGTAACGAATAATTCAACAACAACAAAAGAAAAATAGTGGATATGGGTCACCACCATGTGGGCTTATGGCCCATACTGATGATAAAATAGACAGATAGGGTGATTAGGTGTCAAAGGAGAAAGGTTGGTGATCACGTGATGGGTATATATGAGCTTATCGAAATAATAATAATAACATTATGGACTACCAACCGACTCAACAGCTGTCGCAATTAAAGTATTCTGCACGCATTTTCCACGCCTTCTTCTTCTTCGGGTGGCGCTTTCATAAATTGATCAGACTTGAGATTGCGATTGCGCACAATTTTATAACCCACTGCAGTGACCATCTTATCCCCAAACCCCACCCCGCACCCCGCACCCC
>QANU01089881.1:1596300-1606977 GCA_003254905.1 Nissolia schottii
GCCTCGCGGCTACATGTTATTTTTTAAATATATGCAAATAGCCTCTATTATAATGATGTATTTAAAAAAAAAAAAGAGGAAAAAGAAAGAAGATGCTCGATATACTTATATTCGGACCCATAATAAATAACAGTTGCCTACGAGTATATCACTTTTAAACCACATATGTATACTACTATTAAATTATAAGCCATTCAATTAATGCTAACAATTGTGTAAACACATTAATGATGCTAATTAATAACATAAATAAAATTTAAAAAAAAACTCAAAAATTAAGTATAATAATAATAATATAAAAAAGGATGATGATTTGATAACATCATTAGTTGAGATATAACAAAAATAAATTATGACAACAAAAACAAGCCACACGAAAATAACCCCAATTTCAAACTTGGAACTCAATTGAAGAGAGAATGTGTAAAAAATAAAATAAGACAGAAAAATATTATAGAACCATCCAAAGTGGGCCAAGGAAGGAACTTCAAAATACACCGTATGTATAAAGACTCTAGTCTATATAGATGGACCTAGATTTTTATTTGTGGGAGGATACTAATTGTAACACGTAGTAGGGCAAAGAGAGCGGTGTATGACACACAGATTCTCATCAACAAACAAAGCCCTATCTTTTCTACCCAAAAGGATAAATAAAAACAATCTGGGCCACCACCTGCCTAATAGGCTAATACTATCCCATATTTTTCCACGTTGCCAAACCTCTCTTGCGGGATAAATTGGAACAACGAGTAGCTATATACGGAAAAAAAGAAAGGAATGAAATAAATAGCTGCAAGAAGCAGGAGAAGAGGGTGACCACTTTTGGTTTCACATATAATTAACAACAACATATTTATCTATAAACCTTCATAATTGACGCTTAACTTTGTGAAATTCAGCCAACTAAAAGTTAAATAATGCTTCCAAAATTATACATATCAAAGTAACTGAGTTCCTTATTCAATAATCGCCATGAATATTACCAGATATTTAAAGTTTAAATATCTGGTAATAATGAATATCAAACAGGTTTACCAATGAGTTAAAGACGCGCCAAATTTGAAGTAGTTACCAAAAAAAAAAAATTTGACAGAATCTTGGGTGAAAATAACAGATCATTGTGGCGGATATTTACAGGGTCAGATAAGGAAATGACCAGAATATAAAGAAAGGTACAAAATAAGGGAGACAGATGGAATGGTACATGAGGGCAGAGGAGGAAATCAGCTATCCCCATTAATTTTGTTCAGTTCCTTTTTCTCCTCTTACTACTAACCAAGGGTTGTATGGTATTTTCCCTTGTCAAATCAAACTTTTCCGTGCACTATCAGAAGGATAAAGATTAGGTGCCCAAGAGACGAAGATGCCTTGATTCTTTTTATTAAAATTAAAATAATAAATAACTGAAGAAAAAGGGTCAACCACCTAATGAAGACGGTATGGTCCATGGAGGTCCCATCACAATCAGAAAGGAGAAGCAAGCTTCATCATTCCAGAGGAGAGTCCATGATGGAAGGATCTGGTGGATTTTATGTATATCATGTAAAAAGGCTACAAACACTTGGCGATATCATCGAAAAAGAAAAACGGTTAAAGAGATAATCAGATAAGGTATGGGGAAGATGAGATGGCAAAAGAAAAACTGAAGGAAAAAAGAGAGGACAAATCTAGTGATGACGGAGATAAGAACGGAATAGTCTCCAAAATGGAGGTCAAATTCACCCATTCAAGCGACAGCTAGCTTGAATTTACAGGAAAATAAAGAGGAAATTAAAAGAAAAATCTACTATTATTAATCTTCACTGTGTGATTCAATTCATTGTTTGTGCAGTTTTTCTCCTAACATACGAATCAATGAATGCATCGGAATATTAATTAGTATATCTTAAAAAAAAAAAAAACATAGTGATCTCCGGAAAATCGCTATTCACTAGCAGCTGCAACAGTAAATTAATCACTACGGAAGCATTGACTAATCACACAAATCTCACAACTCTAAGATCAACAAAAATCTCTTCACGAAATGAAATCACGAGCTCAAACAAGATGTAATTTGATACGCATGGCATATCCCTAATTGCTAGCTACACGAGAAATCATATCCAGTCACCAATCTTAATTACACAAGTAATTCGACAAATTAGAGTACTAATCCCAAGAGAATCAAAACAAGTATGTTTACAAATTGCAGCAAGAACACGGAGTAATTGAAGAATTCAAAGAAGAAGCGTGTATATATATATATATATATATATACCTGAAAGTGAGGGCAGGGGAGGGAGAGTTGGACGTCCAGATCCGGTTGGCTACGCGCTTACCGACGGCGGTGATCCCTCTGCTGCTCGAATTGGCGGCCATACAATCAACGAATTGAGATTGAAGAACAGAGAAAGAGGGTAACCCAAACAATGAGAGAGAGAGTGGCTTGAGCAATTATTGTGTGAAGTGGATAATTATATTATATATAATGGAAAATGAAATGGTGGGAAGGGAGGCAGATGTATTGGTCGTACCTAACACGTACGATTAACACTCTCCGTTAACGCCCCCCTTCTTTTATTACACACCTCGTCACACCCGCCGTTTGAAATTCTTTTTTACTTTTGATCCAATTAAACTTATCCGATAGAGTATCTTTTCGGGTAAGTAATTAAGGTGGGTTATACTACGTCTTTCGTTTTTGTTTTTTTTTTTAAGATTTATTTAGATAAAATTATAAATAAACAATGAAATGGGTTAATATTATAAAGTGGAGAGAGTAATTATAATGTATCTATCCATGGAATTTGTCTTGAATTTACTTTTTTATATTAATTTATATTATTGAATAATGACTCTTGTGATAATAATTAATCAAGGATTAAAACAATAAAGAATTTACATAGTAAAAAAGGAAGAAGAAAGCCCTCAAGTTTTAATAATTAAAAGATCCAACTTTTTTTAGTAAATTTTTTTTTATCTTCTTGATTTCTTAACTAATATTTTATGATTAACAAAATGTAAATATTTTTAAAAGTTAATTTATGTGATTATTTTTTTAATAAGAAAAATTATAATTTTTATATAGATATATAAAAATAAAACTCTTTGCAATAACTTTTTGGTGCACCTAGGTGTTCACCGCTAGTCTCGCACTAACTGAATTCACACGAGGCGATAGACTATTAATTTGAAAATATATTTTCATTCTCATATGTAAGAATTGAACTCTCACCAACATAATTAAAAAATAAGGTAAGTTACCACTACGTCAGACCTTCTAATTCTTCATATTAAATTTAATCAAACATAATAAATTATCAAAAAAATAAAATGTATTTAGATATTATACTTATTTAGTGATGAGAATATGTATATTAAAATACTTGTTTTAGCAAAATTAATGGAAGAGATTATATTGTGAATTTAATTTGAATGTACTAACAATGTAAATAAATTTTACAATGTTATTCAAACATATACTAACACATAAAATAGACATAATTGATTATCATGTTCATTGTTTAAAATGTCATACATATGCAAAAAATTCATTGAATAGCGTAAAAAAAAAAATTACACTGTTATGCTTCAAAATTAAACCCTTATCCAACTGTGAAATTATAAAATAAGAAAAGGAAAGTATTTATCCGCCGAGTTTGAAAAAGAAAATCAATCAAATTTTCCTATATTTTTGGTTTCATTATTTGGTTAAAATCAGCCATACATGCCAAAAACAGAAAATAAATGTTTAGTGAAAACTATATTTCATTAGACTAAATTTTCAAATAATGACGCGTTTTGAACACGGAATGTTGAAAGCATATTCCGATGTGTAGTTGAGAGTTACATGACCTCAATTGCCAACTTGTAGGTTACCTATTGGTCAGTCATACAAAGTGCAGGACGCATACCTGATCACAACACTATAAAAGTATAAATTTCAATAGCACATATTGTAAGACATTTGACTACAAGATTAAACATTTGTATAAATGACATTTACTCATTTATACTGATTATAAGACCTTGAAGGCAACAATCGAATCCCCTCTCAATGCAGTATTAGATTCATATGATATATAATAGTCATTAGAATATTGATGGAGGAGTAAATAGGCGGTTAATAGAAAGTCAGTCAAAATATTTTACAAACTAATATAAAATATGAGTTTGGCTATCCAATTCAATGCTCAAAAAAAACATTTATCAGTAGAATATAATAATTTTATAATAATTTTTGTTTGATTGAAAAATAAAATAACATTCACCACTAGAATAAAGAAGCCTCAGTCATGTGCATACAGGAAGGCAACATGAACTCTACTCGCGAGGGCACCCGCCTTACCCAACCTGCTTGGGGTAGGTTTTAAACTCACCTCAGAGTGAAACGATAGATGCAAGACAAATTTTGTCTGCAGGATGGGGTAGGATATAGGATAAATCCGCCTCACACCCTATATATTACATATTATATAAATATATATATATATATATAATAAAAAAATTATATAAAACTTTAATAAAAAAAGTAAAATCTCAACAATTCACAAATTTAATCTTGTGTTGTTATGACACTCTTCAATTCAAACTTAACAATAAACCTAATTCCTTTCTCTTTCTAACGTGTCACTCTATTTCTCGTCTCTCCATCTTTGGGCTCCATTTCGCCATGTTGCTGGCCACCTACAAGACGGTCACGGGCTTGCTAGAGATGTATTTGCTATACTTGTGACCACTATTGCTTTTGAATTCGTATTTAGTGCAAGTGGTTACTTGATTGGTCTTCGTCGTGCTAATCTACATGAAGACACAATAGAAGCTTTGATGTGGTGTCAAAATTGGTTGTGGTTAAGTGCTATGGACAAAGGTAAATTGTTTCACATGTTTTACCTATATTTTTAGTTTTGGTTTTCTAATAACAATAATTGATTTATTAATGAATTTATCATGCTTAATTTGTAGGGGGAAAACCCATTACTATGAATGATTATCAATTGGTTAATGATGTGGAAAACGATGTGGATAATGAAGAATGATAACTTCAAGAGTTGAGAAGTTGCACAAGAGACAAGAAGTGTTTTTTTTTACTTGAAATTTATTTGAAACTTATATGTATCTTAGATATTTTGTGTAACTTGTTGAAAAGTTAGTTGTTATTTGTCTGTTATTTGCTTGTTATTTAATTTTTATTGCTATTAGATCCTTCTATATTTAATCAATGTTGAATGTTAACATTTGTTGTATTTTATTATATAATTATGTTAATTTGTATGTGTATTAATTTTTATAATATTTTAACAAATGTTCTAAACAATGGGGCGGGGTGGGTATTTGCAGGGCGGATGCGGGTTATAATATTTAAAACTTGCAAGTAAGGGCAGAACGGGTAGAGGTTAGTGTTAATTGTAACACCTCAGCTAGCTAGTCTACGCTTAAGTCGTAAATTCGCTTGCTAAGTTGTTATCTGCTTTGATTGGGATGATACTTAGTCCCGCTTATTCGTTGAAAAGTAGAGTTACTTGGAAAATAAGGACCCATTTTTAACTTTTCTTTTATATCTCATAGCATAAAGTAAGAGCCTTGTAGTTCGTAGAACATGTAATGCGAGCAGTAGAGTAACATGCTTAGCTAACATTGATGAGAGGTACTAAGCATTCAAACATAACATTTACCACAGGTCCATAACACGTTCACAACCAGATACATAATTGCTAAGACAGTGGTTACATACAAACATTTAGTACAGCAAAATTCTTATCACATATAATCTACTAACTAAACGCCTACTCTTCATCATACTCTTCTGGATACAGCTCCTCCTCATGCTGCTCCTGTCCTTGCTCCATATTAGGTCCTGCCTCTGGAATCATAAAGAAGTGGGGAAGACTGCGTTCTCAGTGGGAAAACCTTAGTCGTCATAACTCATTTTATACCCAATTATGATTCCGCTGTTCAGGAATCTCTAGGTGTTACAATTATATTAAAGTCCTACTAGTTATGAATGTCCATACTAAGCCTGAGCAGCTTTACCTATGTTTCTAGGCGCTCGGGGGAGCTATTCTTCATTATCTACGTTACCTGTCTGCTAATCTAGTTCCTAATTCAAGCATCATCGTATGATTCACATAGCTATACTACTGCATCAAAATCCTCATCATACAAGTCACATAGCTACACTAATACATCATCATCATCTTTGGAAATTCATTTGAAATTCATTTTACTCCCGTGGTCTAAGGCAAGCCTTAGTAGCTGTTCTGCCCTCGTTCCTTGTAGCTATGGCCACACCGCTACAACCACACATTCGTGGCGGCCAGGTAGCGCCTCACCTGAAGGGTCTCACCTGCAGGGTCTTAACTCTGTAATTCTCACCAACCACGACCGAGGTGACCATCAAACGGATGGCGTGGAGGTCGGTCCTACAACTCGACCGGAACTAAGACCTTCCCGAAAAGCCGAGCCCTCGGCCCTTCTAGAGGGGGTTTTTCCCATCATCATCATCGTCATTATGTGCACAGTTTAATCTTTGATGCAACAGTTCATCATCATCTTAAAGCGGTCATATCCACTCATCATCTCAAGGCAACAATTATAACCTAATAGCTCATATTATCATATTCGTCATAGTGATTGAAAGATCATCATCTTACATCCTAACATGCAACAGTACATACTCGTAAACATCTAACAGTCCTCATATTGGCAAGCATTATTTTATAATTCTACCTTATACTCCTCCTAGTCTAAATCATTTAACACACATAATATCATCTAACTCATAAGCATATCCGTATTATTTCTTGAGCAATTACAGAATTGAGAACCAATGAAGTTTGTAAAATATTCAATCCAGGCCGCTCAGCGCCACGCTCAGCGGTGCGCTCAGCGCACTGGACGTGCATCAGGTCTCAGTTCTGCAACTTTTCAGTAAGCTACATATTTCTTTTTTACCATCATCATAAACACTTTTCTAGGCATCTATCATAATATTTCACATTCTAAGGGATATAAATTCATGGTTCATAATCATTTCTATCATATTTCTAAACAATTCTTCTATAAGCAACATCATATATCTAGGTTTCCATAATCCAACATATTGTGAAACAGTTCATCAAACAATTATCAAGCCATGAAAATCTAATATAATCTAACATAAAACACATCACAATTATTATTTCAAGCAACTAAACCTAACATAATCTAGCACAAAACATGTTACAAACATCATCAAACATCTTAGAACCACATAGGCAGTGGTTATGATAGTTTACCCACTTTTTTGAGCATTTTGAAAGTTGCAAGAAAAGACTCCTATGAACCTTGAGGCAATCGTGCTATTTTTCCTGAATCCAACAACGTAATCGCAGAGTGCACGAATGGAACAGAAATAAATTTAGCAGTATAAAAGTATAGGTTTTGTGCACTGAGGGAATGGCCTTCGGGCCATTTACAACTTTTATATATATATATATATTATAACATAATATATATATATATATATATATATATATATATATCTTTACTTTTTCCGTTTTCTTTATTTACGGTGGGGAAGCATCCCCGTGGCCTTGGATAATGGCCATGGGCCACATGGACAGTTTTGATCATGTTTAATCGCGTTTAGTTCTTAATCGTTTGCGTACGGATGCCTTAAATATATTTTGGACATATCATTATAACGCTAATTTTCCTTGTTACTTATTTAATTTTATTTGGACATTCTTGGATTTATTTTCATATTAATGTATTTTATAGACTCCCTTGAGTCATAATTTAATTTTAATACTGATCAAAAATTGATCTGAACTTCACAGGACTCTGTGAAATCGCAAAATTACTATTTTTAACTAATGTTTCGGGGATTAAATTTAATAATTAAAATTTTCAATCGTATTAATTTATTCTTATTTATTTATTATGCGAAATCTTCGTAAGGGGAAAAATCGGGATGTTACAATTGTCAACAAACTTTTTTTATAATAACAAGAAAATAAAAAATAATGTAGGATCTATTAACTTTTTTTTAATTTGTAGAGCACATTAATTTTATATTTTTATTGTTATCAATTTTATTGTTGTTCAAAAGTATTATTCATCCAACGTTTCTTTAATTATAATTGTAAGTCATTTCAATTCTTAAAAGTAAAAATTATTTGTAAGTCCATTAAAATGATAAGATTTAACATAATTTAGAACTTTAAACACAAATAAATTAAATAATGAAAAAAGTTAACAAATATCGTAAGGACACTTATTAAAAAATANCACTCAAACCAATCTATATCCATGTAGGATCATTTGTAAACCCACGACTTTTTATTCTTTGTATGCGGGGGAGGGAATATTGGTGGAGGTAAAATGGGATGGGAATCCATCCCTTTTATTTTTTATTGGTACTGGGAATCCATCCTTGACGTGCAATTACAAATACTCTTTTTCATTTCAAAAGTTCTCAAGGTTAAGAAACATATGAAGAAAAATAATAAATAATATTGGTTATAACAATGATACAAAATAAATCAAGCATATGAAATTATTCCTATCAATTCCACTAATGTAATTTATAATTTATGCCTCTTTTTTTATGTAGGATTTAATAAAAACAATTAAAATCATTAAACAAAAATTGTCACTAACTAATTTTGAAATATTAAGATATTAAAACTTAACAAAGGTATTTTTTGATATGCACTTAACCATTATTTTTAATGACGAGAAATATTTTATGCTAAGCCTTTTTGTTTTTGGTCAAAAGGTAAGGCTTCATTCACACAAACTCACAAACCAATGGCCTTAGGTCCCCACGCCGAACACCACGATGGAGAAAAGGCCAAAGCCCAAAAGAATTTAACAAAAATATTACTTCCAAGAGAGAAAAGACCATCCCAAATTCCCAACTAAAGGGCCCGCACTCTACTACCAAGGTGGAATGCCGTGGATGTGCTGTATACTATTCTTAAAGCACATTGTTTAGAAATATTATTTATCATTAATTTTAATTTATAGTGTTTAAAAATATAGATATATATATATATATATATACATGATTATTAAACTTTCGAGTTAATTCGTAAACTCTTATGAGTTTACGATTTCACTACATAAAACGAGTTAACACTAGTGTAAACTCTTTTTTGGTAAACTCGTATGAGTTTAAGTAAACTCTCGATTTTACTAGCGAGTTTACGAGTTAAAATCTACCTACGAATTTACGAGTTTACCTCAAGATGTATAAATTTGGTAACTTTTAAAGATACTTAATTGACTTTATGTGTGTTAGACAATATCTATTGAGTTTACTAAGCCAATTTTATATGTTTATCATAATTGAGTTATGTTTTATCAAATTATAAAGTAATATATGTACAGAATAAAGTATTACATAACTAAGTGTCATGCATTAAAATATGTTTTATGATATTTTTTCATTTATTTTATTTTAAAGTTAACATTATTGAATGCCAATTATGAGTACAAAATTTAATCATGTTTAGTTCCAAATTATATTGCTTATAACATATATTTTTTTACATATGTAAACTCTTACAAGTTTACGATTTGAGTTTACTGAGCCTTAACGAGTTTACTTAAACTCTCGAGNCAGTTTGATCATGTTTGATCGTGTGTAGTTCTTAATCGTTCGTTCGTGTACGGATGCCTTAAAAATATTTTGGACATACTGTTATAACCCACTAATTTTCCTTGCTACTTATTTAATTTTATTTGGGCATTCTTGAATTTATTTTCATATTAGTGTATTTTATGGACTCCCTTGAGTCATAATTTAATTTTAATACTGATAAAAAATTGATCTGAACTTCACAGGACTCTGTGAAATCGCAAAATTATTATTTTTAACTAATGTTTCAGGGATTAAATTTAATAATTAAAATTTTCAATCTTATTAATTTATTCTTGTTTATTTATTATGCGAAATCTTCGTAAGGGAAAAAATCGGGATGTTAGATTAATAGGGTGTGGGGCGGAGGCGAGTTGAGGTAAAATTCATCCCACCCCGGCCCATTGCCATCCTTACGTGCATATATGGTGGTAGGATCAATATGAACGCTCCATTCAGAATGGCTAATTTAGTCAAGTAAAAGTTTTAATTATTAGAAATAAGTAGTTAGAGTTCCTATTAAATAAAATAAACCAAAAGGAGTGTTAGTGAAAGTATATTTTACTAATAAATGATTTCTTAACTAATGTCCTTAAGCCATGCAGATAACTAAATCCATAAAATATAAAATATTTCTATACATTTCATCCCCCAAACTAGGGGTTTTGACATTTAGGTGGGTTTGGGGGAAAAATTATGAATATATGGGCTGAAATGAAAAATTACGAAAGTGTGGGGCAAATTTCTGAAATTGCCACTGTGCAAGGCGATTTCAGAAAATCCAAAAATATATAAAAAAAAGCTTGAAATTGTCATAGGGGGTGGCGATTTCAGACAAAACACTCATACATTCGTAATTTTTTTCAATGGAGTATACTATAGGATTATAAATTTATTAAGGACATAGATATGTAAAAAATCCCCCAAACTAATAAACAACATATTTCTTGGGTGGGTCCACTCAAACCAATCTATATCCATGTAGGATCATTTGTAAACCCACGACTTTTTATTCTTTGTATGCGGGGGAGGGAATATTGGTGGAGGTAAAATGGGATGGGAATCCATCC
>QANU01089881.1:1607287-1631951 GCA_003254905.1 Nissolia schottii
CCTTAGGTCCCCACGCCGAACACCACGATGGAGAAAAGGCCAAAGCCCAAAAGAATTTAACAAAAATATTACTTCCAAGAGAGAAAAGACCATCCCAAATTCCCAACTAAAGGGCCCGCACTCTACTACCAAGGTGGAATGCCGTGGATGTGCTGTATACTATTCTTAAAGCACATTGTTTAGAAATATTATTTATCATTAATTTTAATTTATAGTGTTTAAAAATATAGATATATATATATATATATATACATGATTATTAAACTTTCGAGTTAATTCGTAAACTCTTATGAGTTTACGATTTCACTACATAAAACGAGTTAACACTAGTGTAAACTCTTTTTTGGTAAACTCGTATGAGTTTAAGTAAACTCTCGATTTTACTAGCGAGTTTACGAGTTAAAATCTACCTACGAATTTACGAGTTTACCTCAAGATGTATAAATTTGGTAACTTTTAAAGATACTTAATTGACTTTATGTGTGTTAGACAATATCTATTGAGTTTACTAAGCCAATTTTATATGTTTATCATAATTGAGTTATGTTTTATCAAATTATAAAGTAATATATGTACAGAATAAAGTATTACATAACTAAGTGTCATGCATTAAAATATGTTTTATGATATTTTTTCATTTATTTTATTTTAAAGTTAACATTATTGAATGCCAATTATGAGTACAAAATTTAATCATGTTTAGTTCCAAATTATATTGCTTATAACATATATTTTTTTACATATGTAAACTCTTACAAGTTTACGATTTGAGTTTACTGAGCCTTAACGAGTTTACTTAAACTCTCGAGTTTGACAATCTTGTATATATATATAATTCAATGGTAGATAATGTTTTTGGAGCATACATAAATGTGCTCAAGCAGCATACAATAATTTATCTTTGTATACGACTTTAAGGGTGTGTTTGGAAGAATGGCTAACGAAGTAGTGACAACGAAGCTAAGACATAAAAGTTAAGTGAATCAGGTTTAAAAGTGATTTGAAAGGAGAGAGTGGAACGGTTAAGGAGGAATTTGTCTCTCCCTTGCCATAAAATAATTGGAGTGAGAATGATCATTTTTGGAAAAAAGAAAAAGTAATAGAAGGAAAGACCAATCAATGATATACAATTAATGTGGAGCATAATTTTTTTTTCTTTGTAATTAAAAAAAAATTCTACAAACTCCTATCAACAATAAAATTGTTACAGGATAGAATTCCAAGCCCAAAATGGCCCAAGGAGTTAAGTCTAATATTATGCGTCTGACCTCCGAACTTAACCCAATAGAGAATGAGTCAGCACAACACCTAAAGTGGTGGACCCAACACAAAGTAGTGTAAGTTAGAGCACGTGAGGATAACTGTAACAAATTGGGGTTAACGACCCCAACTTAACAGCGTGATCTCTAGGATTTGCCTAACAAACTTCATCCCACGTAACTTGGCTTACAAGTTACAAAATGCACAACTAACCCCTTGGGTATAAAATTAACGCTAATCTCAAGTAACGTATTCATTTACCACAATTTACTCTAAATTTAATGATTCCTTACTTGAGTGCCAAAGTATCTTTGTCAGTATCTACCATCGCCATCTTATCAACATTCTACATCGTACAAGATCGCAGCCCAACACCATTACACAACCAAACTCCATTATTTATCTAGTTTTTTTTTTTTTTAAATAAATAATAGTTTACCGTCTCGTCTCTGCATGTCCTTTCTATTTCTTTATTTGGTGTTTAGTAAAATCTTGTTATCTTTTTTCTCAATAAAAAATTCTCTCCGTGTGATATCCACCAATCTCATTATTCCTATTTTAAACCGAAGCCATCATCGGTATGTGAGGGGAAAATAAATTTGTAGTTTGCTCAACTCAATTATAGAAATTAGCGAGTACCGCTTCTGCCTTAAAACATATGTGCACCAATCAGAGGACTTCTATTAGATTTATTTATTTACCTAATTCATAATTAATCTCCTAGCGGTCACCCCTCAACATATAATCAAACATAATCTAATTGAAAACACAATTTCCAATATGAAAACAAATATTTGTTCCCGTTATTGCGTTTAGACTTCAAAAGAATGAAACAATTTTGGACATATATATGCAGACTTAACTCATTATACTAACTGCCATAAACCTACCACCTTTTGTTAGGCCATCAACACTATCTCTCATTTGCATTTTATTACCACAACAACAAGCAACAACATTGCGCTATAAAAAGCACACATACACCCGCAACAAATATTCCTACATCTCCCAAAACCTCTCTACTACTCTCTCATACATATGGGTTTTGTAGCCACATTTTTCTTCATCCATCTCATACTACATTTCTCAACATTAATTGAAGCCGTCAATGGTGGCTTCAGTGCTAAACTGATTTGGAAAAACTCACCTAGTACCATGGTTTTCAAAACCAGACTAGACCGACCGGTTCAACGCCTCGTGGGGTCAAAGTCAAACACCGTACAATCCCAAACAAATGCATATCTCGGTCACTACCTCATGGAGCTCTCAATTGGGACCCCACCAGTAACTATCTACGGCATTGCGGATACAGGTAAAAGAAATTTATGGAAAACATTTAACGCATGTTATATATATACATATTATTATTCACTGATATCTTATTTTAATATGTTTTAAAATATTATGAATTAAAATCAATAATTTATAATGGTAGAAATATCCGTTTTGGCAGGTAGCGACCTTATATGGACGCAATGCGTTCCCTGCGATAACTGCTATAACCAACTCAACCCAATGTTCGACCCGCAAGATTCCTCCACTTACAGCACCATCCCCTGCGAATCAGGCGCGTGCCGTGAACTCGACACAAGCGCGTGTTCCCCGCAGAATCAGTGCAACTACACCTACTCATACGCGAGCGCGTCGGTCACACGAGGCGTTCTCGCGCGTGAAACACTCACCTTCAGTTCAGTTACGGGTGAACCCGTTTCCCTCGAAGGAATCGTTTTCGGTTGCGGGCACAACGACACGGGGAGCTTCAATGACCGTGAGATGGGAATCATAGGGCTAGGAAGAGGACACGTGTCACTAATTTCACAAATCGGTGATTCGCTCGGAAGCAAGAGATTCTCGCAGTGCTTGGTTCCGTTCCACACTGACACCAACGTTTCGAGCAAAATCAGTTTCGGTGATGGGAGTGAAGTGTTAGGAGACGACGTCGTTTCAACTCCTTTGGTAGCAAAAGACGATAAGACCCCCGATTTCGTTACATTGTTAGGTATTAGTGTAGGAGATACCTATTTCCATTTTAATAATGTTGTAAAGGGTAACGTGTTCATCGATTCGGGGACCCCACCAACGATTTTGCCACAAGAATTGTACGAAAGTGTGGTGGGTGAAGTGAGGAACCAGGTTGGGTCGAGACCAATTGAGGATGATCCTGATTTGGGTTCACAACTTTGTTATAGAACGGAAAATGGTGTCGTTGAGGGGCTTATGGTAATTGCACATTTTGAAGGTGCTGACGTGGAATTAACGGGGTCGCAAATTTTTGTTCCGCCGAGGGACGGGGTTCTGTGCTTGGGATTAACCAACACCAGTAGCGACGGAGGGGTTTTTGGTAATTTCGCGCAATCGAATTACTTGATTGGGTTTGATCTAGACAGAGAAGAAGTGTCTTTCAAGCCAATGGATTGTACTAAACAATAATATATAATAATATATAAATAATGTTTACGAGAGATAACTTTTAAATTTATATATTAATTTATATATTTTGATGAATGACATTTAGTATTATAAACAATAAATTAGAGAATAAAATGTCAAACATAGTATAAATTGATAAATAAGTTTAAAAGTTAGGTTTTTCAAATATTTTTGAAGATTTCTATTTGTTGCGTAAGGTTTTGTTGTTTTGGGTGTATATCCGTATAAAAAGCATTCTATAGTGTTTGTTGATCATGATTCACTAATGAATTATGGCTTTTGCTTAAAGGGAAAATCTTCAAAATGTTTTGATTTCATCTGAAGATATATATGTGCGTTGCATGTGTCGCTTCCTTGACAAACAAATTACAGAAATAAATAAATAAATAAAGTTGCTCACTTTAATATAAAAGTGCATCATGAACAAGGGAATTAAAGAATGAGGAATACTGATCAAGATGTCACAAGTGGTAAACAATTTAGTTTCCAGTAATGACACAAGTTTAAGTAACTTCAACTACTTTATTGCTCAAATTATTATAAGATTAATGTCTCACACAATTTTTTACTCCCTCTATGTAGTTCACAATTCTAAAAGGGCTTATAAATTTTAATAAATTAAAATGGAATAAAATGTTTATTATGTTACTTAAATTCAGCATATATTTTTATTTTCCCGATCTGGAGACAAATCATAGGTGTTGGAAAAATTTGTCTTCCAAAAAAAAGCGGTTAGAATTTGTTGTGAACTTGGAATGAGTATTATGTATGAATTGAACTTAGAACTCATATATTTCATCTTTATTTGTGCTTTGTTATGGAGAAAGTATTTATAAATTTCAAGTTTTATTAAATATATTTTTATAGCATAATATTTTTTTAAAATATTTTTTAAAATATTTTTTTAGTAATAGGTAAACTCGTACGAGTTTACGATCCGAGTTTATGAAGGCTTCACGAGCTTATTTAAACTCTCGAGTTTGATAACCTTGGATGGACCACAGAGGTGGAACCATCTACGCACCGGGACTGCTACTCACCTAGAATGTCACAGGAAGGAGGAACGCTGACACAGGGGGCTCCAAGCGGCGTGGCGTTGGCACCTGGAAAGGCCTACATAAACCACCATCAGAAACACATAAAGAAATCATTTAACCGGTGGGCCCCGCGGTAGCAATCTGGCATCGCTACAGCGTTCTGACATCGCCACAGTGTCTCATGGACTCTCGTGGGCCACCACCACCATGGTGGCGGTGCCGAGGCCTACTACCGTAGGCCACCCTAAAAAAGACTGACTACCTACCTAAGTGAAGACTTTGTGTCTTCACAAGAGGGAGAGAAAAGAAGTGAGCAGAAACTCGTTCTAAGAGAGAAGAAGAGTTTAAAGTTTTGAGTGAATTGGAATGCGGGGAAGAGAACTCTATTTATAAAAGAAGGGGATGGGCAAATGGGCAGGCTGAGCCCTATCCTAGCCCAAAAAATGTCAAAATGTGCACTGGCCTTTTTGACATGTGTCTCACGCGAGATGCATATGTCTCGCGCAAGACATGGCCTTTTTTTTTTCTTTTTCTTTTTTTTTTGCCTCTAAGGTCGTCACAGGAAAATTTATTCCCAAAATGGACTCGAATGCCAAGCTGGAATTAAAGGGAAATCAATTTCAAGTTCTTAGTGATGATAAGTTGGCGGGATCTCAGGAGAATGGTCAAGATATGCTAAAGCAGAAGGTAGGCCAAGGAAAATGTTTAAACGCTGGTTTCAAAGTGGGCTCCACTAAATGGGTTCAGAAACCCAATGAACCCAGTAAGGAGTTTTAGCCCAACTCTTCATTTGGGCCAAATAACTTATCTTATAGCCCACACAATAGTCCCTGATGGATGAGTGATCCAACCCCAAATAGAGGATTGCAATCTCCACCTTGTCTCTGGATTCCGCCATGACTATCAATGTTGAGAATCAGCAAGATTTGGGGAAAAAATACTTCTTCCTTAACGATTCATGAGAGATTCTCCGAGAGGCATTAGAATAGTGGTCCTAAGGAAATCACGCTCAATCCACGACTAGGGAAAGTAAAGAAATCTAACAAGAATTCATGCAAGTTAGAAACTAGGAAGAAAGCTTTAAAGGATTCGAGGTTTGACAGTGAAATCCATCTAGCTCATCTAAAATTGTCCTCTAAATTGAATAACAACAAATCTCTTGATATAACTACCAAGAAGGAGAAGGAGATGGCTTGGCTGTTTGAGAAAAGCCTTTGTCCCATGGAAAATTTTAGCTTTGCGATCAAGCAAGCGAAAAAATCTTTGTCTTCCAACACCACGGAAATTAGGGATCTAAAGCATGACCCCCCAGATTTTGGGTCTGCAAATGTAAATAAGGAGGCTCAGGAGATCCAAGCTTGGCTGAATGCCTTGGAAAATAACATCGAATTGATTAGATGCGGTGAAGGTGGGAGCACAATTGGGGAGGATTAGCGTCTCTTTGTTGATCTAGTACCCTCTTTATCTGTTCTTTGATGGCTCAAAATATCATTGTCTGGAACTCAAAAGGTGCTGGTAAGAAAGCTTTTTCTACCCTCGTGAAGGATCTTTGTAGAAATTATAATTGTTCTTTTATTACTATTCTTGAGCCTCGTATAAGTGGTAATAGAGCTTAGGGGATTATTAAAAAGATTGGCTTTGATGGTATCTTTATTGTGGATGCAGAATGTTTTACGGGTGGTATATGGTGTCTCTGGTACTCTTCTATCTATCAGGCATCAATTATATCTTCCTCAAGATAGAGGGCTCATTTAAAAATTTTCTGGCAAGGTGAACAATTTTAGTTTATGACAATCTATTATGGTCGACCTCAAGCTCTATTAAGAAGGGAATTATGGAAGGATCTTCGTGCTATTGGGGTACCCATGGTGGAACTGTGGTGTGTCATTGGGGACTTTAATGTTCTTCTCTTTGAAAGAGAGCGTAGTTGCGGCTCTGGCTCCCGACTTCCCTGTAGTGTTTTCTGTTCATGTATAGAAGACTATCAACTCACTGATTTGGGTTTTCGAGGCCCTTGTTTCACTTGGCAAAAAGGCAACCTAAAGGAACGCTAGGAGTGTGTAATGACCCATAAATCGTTACCAGCACACAAGGGACTGGTTCCCTTATGAAAGTCTCATAGCATGCTAATCATGAAAAAGTGCAACTTTTATACATATATAGGAAAAATATTAAAATAAAACTAAACATCAAAATATAATATAAATAAAAGGATCCTTTACAAGATACGAAATATATATACTTCAAAATACGTCACCCTCTGCTTGTAGTCGATTGGAACACTTTAAATACTGACATGAATGTAAACCATTCTAAAGACTGAAATAACTGAAGAATACTTCATGACAACATGAAGCTCACCAAGAGTCCAAACTGTTGAGATCTACTGAACGAGCGGCGTGTTTTCGTCAACGGTATCTGAAAAAGTTTGATGGGGGGCGAGTCATCATTCAATGAATGGCAAACCCCACAGCGACATGGGACAGTTCGTAACCATGACATGCAAATGCAATATATAATATGTATAACAATCATGAAAATGTTAATATTATAATAATAATAATAATAATAATAATAATAATAATAATAATATGAAAACATTTAAGAACATAATCAAGTAGGAAGTTCTCTAGATAGACATTCCGAGCATTATGGTTTAACTATTCCTAAAATGTCCGGGCTTTACGGTCTTGTCCCTAATCAAAATGAATGTTATTTTATTTTACGATCGTATAAGGTATACCAAGGTCAACGTAGGTTGTCGCTGACTTACAGTTCTATCCTAGATACACTCTCATGAAAATAGCTTTAAATACATAACAAAGCATGATAACATAATCCTTATACTGATAGTATAACATGACTTAATATTTTTAAGTGTTTTATCTTGGAAGAATAAAGGTAGACTAAGATCTCATGCTTAGGGAGGTTTCCAGGTAAGAGAGGTACGTCACAATGGACATCTTAAATACCAAGTCTTGTCCTTAACCGGAACCTTTCCTTAACATAAGTCTTCTCCCACCAGAATCTTTCCTCAACTATGATCTTTTATTAAGGGGTCAACTAAACAATATGAATATCTATATCGCTTAATATTAATCATACACACACAGTATGAATATATTTAATGTAATAAAACAAGTGGTCCCATGTAGTTCAAAAAAATAGTTTCAAGATTTTCTAAAAATATGGCTTTGTAAATATCTATTTCATAAATAAAGATTTTCTAAATAAATAATCATGAGAAAATATCTAATTAAGAATAACTAAATTCATAAATACATAAATAAAATAATTAATTTCACCTCCTAGGATTCTATAAAATATTCATAAATAAAATAATGCTAAAATCAATAAACAACTTTAAAAATAAATAAATGGTCTAAAATAAATCGTGAAGAAAGTCACTCGCATGAAAATGGTTGACCGTTAAGGAGCACTAAGCTGGGAGTTCCTAACGCACCCTACGTGGAGGCACTGTTTCCCCACGAATAGAAGACGAGAGGGAGAAAATAAATAAAATATAACTGGAGGGAAAAATCTCAAAAAGTGTGACATCTCAAGCTCTGGAGTGAATTAACAAGTCTAAACATTCATAGGAAGCTTCTAAATATAAGGAGAAGAGGAGACCCCCTTCTACAGCGCTAAACGATGTGGGACTAATTTCCCGATGTGTTGCAGTGTGTCCCCTACGCTGCGCCGCTGCAGCGCATTGACACTCATCTTGCGCGAGATGCTACTTGTGTTTCGCCTGAGACGCCCCTTTTTTTTTTTTAGGTTGTAATAGACAGGATGCTTTGTAATGAAGATTGACAGCTAAGATTTCCTGATGCTTTTGTCTCACACCTACCCTGTCTTTCTTCTGATCACTCCCCCCTTTGGGTTAAGATGAACAACAAGATTCAGAATACTGCTCCTAAGAAAATTTTTCGTTTTCTGGCTGCGTGGTTGACTCATCAAGACTTCGCTGCTATTGTTTGCACTTGTTGCAATGAGAATTTGGATTGACATCAAAATGTGGAAGCCTTCTCTGCTGCTGCAAAGGAGTGGAATTGGAAGGTTTTTAGCAACATCCTACGTTGGAAGAATAAACTCTTAAATAGGCTTTGTGGGATTTACACTACCTTGCCTAGGGGTCATAATCCCTTTATCTCAAAGTTATTGAAGGAACTATGGGGAGAATATCAGAAAGTGTTGATGGAAGAAGAGGCACTTTGGGCTCAAAAGTCTAGATGGAAGTGCATTTCGCTTGGTGATAAGAACACGAAGTATTTCTACATATCCACTCTTGCTGGGAGATGCCAGAATAATATAAAATCTTTGAAATCTAGTGATGGTGATTGGGTTTTCGAAAGTCATAATTTGAAAAAATTAGCCCATGATTTCTTCCAAGAGCTCTACACCCTTGATTCCATTCCTTCTCCTTTTGTTCTTCGGGGTTATTTCCCCCATTAATGATGCAGATAAGGTTACTATTCATGGCTTGATGTCCTCAAAGGAGATCCAAAAAGCTCTTTTTAGTATGGGTAGGCTTAAAGCCCTAGGCCTAGATAGTCTTCACGAGTTGTTGTTCCAAAGCCAATGGGATATTATGAAAAAGACGATGGAGACAAATATTTTAAATCTGTTAGCATCCTTCCCAGATTAGGAGTGTTAATGAAACCTTTATTTCTCTTATACCCAAGGTGGACCACCCTGAGATTATGGCTCAATTTCATGTTGTTGGCCTCTGTAACATGATATATAAGCTGCTTACTAAGATCATTGCCAACCGATTGAAGCCCATAATGAACCACATCATTTCTCCCTATCAATGCAGTTTTATTCCAGGTAGAATAAGTGTGGATAATGTTATGATTGCTCAAGAAGTCATTCATAGTATGAGAAGTAAGAGGGGTAAATATGGTTCCTTGCTATTAAAATTGATCTTGAGAATGCCTATGATAGACTGAATTGGAACTTTAGTATTGATTCCCTCAGATATTTAGGCCTCGATAATGGAATGGTTGAGATTATTTGTATCTCTTCTTCCTCTATGGATATTTTGTGGGATGGTGACCGGTCCTTCTCGTGGCATTCGTAAAGGAGATCCACTGTCGCCTTATCTCTTTGTGATTTGTACTGAGAGAATTTTTCAACTTATTTGTGCAACAATGGAAGATGGTTTGTGGAAGCCTATCCACCTTAGCAGAGGAGGTCCTAAAATTTTGTATCTTTGTTTTGCGGACTACTTATTCTTGTTTGCGGAAGCTTCCCTAGATCAAGTCAATGTTATTAAACATTGCTTAAAGATATTCTATAATAGTTCTGGACAAAAGGTGAGTATGGAGAAAACAAAAATTTTCTTTTCTCGAAATGTGAAGCATAATTAGGCTAAGAAGATTGCGAATAATTTGGGCTTATCTCTCTCATGATCTAGGGAAGTATCTTGACATTCTTCTTCTTCATAAATGAGTTACCAAACATTCCCTTAGTAGCTTAAGTGATAAGTTATGCCAATGTTTGTCAAGCTGGAAAGCTTCTTCCCTCTCTATGGCGAGTAGATTGACGTTTTCTATATCAGTGATCGAAGCAAACCCTTCGTATACTATGCAGACTTGCCTTCCCCCAATGCAGGTATGTGATTCCATTGATAAAACTGCTTGAAGTTTCCTTTGGGGCTCTGTTAAAGGGAGTCAACGCATGAGTTTGGTCTCTTAGGACTTTGTCTGTAAACCGAAGCTCGAAGGTGGACTTGGTCTCCGTCAAGCTCGGATGTCTAATACAACTTTCTTGGTGAAGCTTGATAAGGGACTCATTGCTAAGAAGGATTTGAGGGGTAAATACAAGTGTGTGGATGGTATCATTCCTGAGGTGAAGCCAAGGATGAGCAGTCTAATGCATGGAAAGCTATTACGAAATCTTGGCAGCATATCCAAGATAACATTATTTGGCAAGTGGGCAATGGGAACACCATCAGATTTTGGAAAGATCATTGGATTCCTAGATACCCTTCGCTGGAGGCCCATGCTTTAGCTCCTTTATCTGAGTCTGACCTTGTTCTTCCTCTTTCCCATTTTGTGGAGGATGAAGGTAACTGGGATTGAGCTCACATTTGTACTCTCTTGCCTAGTAATATCTGTAATCTGGTGGTAGTAATCCATCCCCTTTCCCCCAGTCTAGGTGATGATTATGTTGCTTGGGATCCTGGCCATTATGGCGCCTTCTTTATTAAATCATCTTACTCTATTCTAGCGGGTGAGGATTCTATGCACACTAGAGACCCTCTTTTCAAGTTGGTTTGGAAGTGGAGGGGAGTGGAGCGAGTTAAATTTTTCCTCTGATTAGTCTCTACAGAAGCTTTGTTAACTAATGTAAACCATGTGATCCGACATCGATAATTGGATAACTCTTTTCCTCATTGTTCTGAGTCGATTCCAGAAACCATCCTTCATGTCCTTTGAGATTGTGAGGTGGTTTCGAGATTTTGGAAGAGGTTGCTTCACCCTTTTCTATGGCACAGTTTCTTCGAAGCCTTCCTTCGTACATGGCTCTTGGAGAATTTGAAGCAAGGTCATCACTTTGGTTGGTATGGAGACCAAGAATGTCGCACCATGTTTGGTTTGCCTCTTCATTATCTCTGGTATGTTTGTAATGACTTTATCTTCAATAGCCCCTCTCCCAGCATCGGTGATCTTTAGTTTTCTTTTGGTTTGAGGCTCAAGCATTACTCCCTTCCGGTCCATATGTACTCCTCTTCTAATATCTCTTCTAATTCTGAGGATCACTTGGTTCGTTGGTATTTTCCTTCGCCAGGGTGGGTGGTAGCGAATTGTGATGGGTCTGTGATTAACTTTGGCAATGTAGGTTGTGGGGGTCTAATCAGAGACAAGTCAGGGAGCTTCATTACAGGTTTCTCGGCGAAACTAGGTATGACCTCCATTACCCTAGCAGAGCTTTTGGGTATCTTACATGTGCTAACTGTTGCTTGGCGTTGTGGGTTCTCATTTGTGTAGGTTGACTGTAATTCTCAAAGTGTTATTAAGCTAATCCAATCTTGCCATAATCATATGCACCCAACTTTCTCCATCATAGCTCGCATTCGCACAATGTTAGCTAAGGATTGGGTAGTCCATCTATAACATATTTTTAGGGAAGTCAACCGTGGTACTGATTGTCTAGCTTATCTGAGCCGTAACCTCCCTTTTTTTCAGGCCTCCTGGTTTGATGTAGCTCCTGCAGCTACTCACCCGTTGCTTTTTAATGATTTGATGCAAATTGTGTGGCCTCGCATGGGCTACTCTTTTTCTTTTTCTGGACTTCGGCCCCACTGTCTAAAAAAAAAGATGACATTGATTAATAATGATCCAAGCTTAGGGACAAAACTTTGTTATAGGAGTGACAAAAATCTTGAAGGGCCAATTTTGACTGCACATTTTGATCATGGGGCAAATATGAAATTAATGCCAATTCAAACCTTCATTCCTCCAAACGAAGGGGTGTTCTGCTTTGCCATGGCTGGGGTTAATGATGGAGGCTATATATTTGGAAACTTTGCTCAGTCAAACATTTTAAGGGTTTGATATTGATGCAAATACAGTTTCTTTTAAACCTACTGATTGTGCCGTACAAACATAGGTGTTGGGTTTTGGGCGGAGAACTTCGGTTCTTGACTTTTGAGAACATAAAAGAGATTTTTTAAAATTGATTTTGACTCTTTAAAATTTAGAAATATTTAAATAATTTTAAATTTTAATAAATTTTTAATTTTGTCATGTAATAATTAATAAAGTATTCAAATATAAATGATCTTTTACTATTTATATTTATTATAATCATGTTATATTTTAAGAACAACTTAACAATATATTTGCTAAACATTATTTTTATGATATAATAACAATATTTGTATTATTTTATCAAATAATACTACTATAATGTAATGATCATAAAATGTATAATCTAAAATATGGAATGTATTGCTATATTTTTGGTATATTTGTGTATTTTTGGTATAGGAGGGACAATATAGAAAATGGAATAAAGAGATAGAAAGGAAAATGTTTTTCTAATCAGGTCAGAGACAGTCGAAAGAGAGAGGAGATAAATGACATCATATTTTTCATACCTTATTTAAAAGTCTTAGCTCCCTATTTATAGCTAAAATTGACTCCATTAACTATTTGAGCCTTTATTTAACTTAGGTCTATTACCTATAACTTTTCAAGAGTAATTTTTAAATAGTTCAAAATGTTTAACAATTTTTAAAGAGTCATACCATAATGAGACCAAGTTTTAGAGTTTGAAAAATTCAAAAATAAGAAGAGTTTATATAACAAAGATTGTACTCTTTTCGAATCCAATCAAACTCATGTCATGGAAATGATTGATGTGTTTTAAGATGAATTTATACCGTTAAAAATTAAACACATAGTTTACATAATTTAGTAGCTTTAATTAAAAGGGAATTTCTTCACAAGACAAAGGTTTTTTTGCCTTTCTTAAGACTTAGTAGTTTTTGCTATAAAACAAAATAAATATTAACGTAATTTAAAGAAAAGAAAACCTAAATAAATTCATGTTTATCAAAATTGATTTGGATTGGTACTGCACGACATTCATATTCTGAAGTTTTCTGTTCAACTAGTACGACTTCCTTCAACGGTTGCGTTCTTGGTTAAAATCCAAGAAAGGACACAACGCGCCTACCTAATTTTAAAATTTTATATAGACATAGATATGATATAGGTAGGTATATAATTAAATATTTATAATAATATTTTAATATTTTTATTGATATTAAATTAATAATTTTTAATTTTTTTAAAACATATGAAATATTAAAGATATTTTGATGTATTAATATTTGTTAATTTTTTGAGTTCATATTATTATACATTATTTAATATTTAAAATATTTTTTATATAGATACAATACAAACACAATTAAAAAAAATGTTCGGATATAACTCAGACATACATAAACACAATTAATTATGAATTTTTTATTTGGAAACTTAAAAAAATGTTGAATGAGTATTTTTGTGTGTGAGTATCTGTTGTGAATCGGACTCGGAAACACAATAGTGTTATATTGTGTTTGAGCTTCCTAAGTCAAAATGGAATATATCATTTATCACACATACCAATAAATAAATCAAAGAAAAAGGAAGCACTCCATCAACACATTTCAGTCCTATACTTTTTTTTTGTTAGGATATTTTTTAAATATTAAAAGAGATTTAGAGGTGAATGATTTAAATGTAAGCATACTTTGTAAAAGGCAATGACATGTATTGTAATAATGTTGGTGTGTATCTTTTGAATAAAAATATATAAATGTAAAATGGACTAACTAATTTGATTTTGAATAAAATAATTGTTTGAAAACCTATAAATAGGCATTAATTTAATTCATATATTTTTATATCTTGGTTGTGCAAACGTGGTCAAATTAAGATAGTATATTTATTTTCCTTAACACCGAGGAAAAAATTAGGATAGAATCAAAGAATTTTTATAGCTAATAAGATTTGTAAGTCAAATATATGTTAATTTTTTTTATAGAGTCAAATATATGTTAATGATCTCTTGATAGATCAACTCAAATATATTTTAGTATATTAAAATTTTTAATTATAAATCAAAGTAAAATACCTACTATTTCTTATTTCTATTGCTATCATTTTCTTTTTGTATAATCTATTTAAGTAGCCAAGCAAGGAATATGTGCTAAGAAAGAATGCCCCTTTCCATAGTCAACGAAAGAAAAGACTATTAATTCAGAACAAATCAAATTCAGTTAGTTTTAAAATGATACTTTCCCATGTAAAAAAAATATCCACAACACATTTGCTAGTGTGAATTTGACCATATATAAGTAATGAGATTGAATTATAATATAAATCTCTTTTATATTAATAGCATACATAAATCAAATTCTATATAAGTGACGTGAATAATATTCGTCTATTATTCACATCATCACTTCTTGTCCCTTGCAATAAACAACAACTTCTTCATGGCCAATAATATCCGCTTTCATAATTTACACTTGTTTGTGGGGTTTGTGATTCTCTTATGTCAAGCACCAATTGAAGCTAACAATATTACTGGGTTCAGTGGTCAATTAATCCGCAGAAACTCACCCTATTCACCTTTCCATAAAATTCACAAATTCCAATCATTCTACCAAGTTCCAAATACAAACAATGGTGCAACAATCGGAGCGACATCAAACAAAGGCGAATATCTCATGAAGCTCTCACTAGGGACGCCCCCGGTCGACATATATGGCGTGGCCGACACCGGAAGCGACCTCATTTGGACACAATGCAAACCATGCAATGGTTGCTACATGCAAAAGATCCCAATGTTTGACCCTCGAAATTCCAAAACATATTTCAACATGAAATGTAATTCGGCACAATGTAATTTTCTCAGCCACTCTTGCCCTGCTCAGAATCTTTGTGCCTATAGTTATGGCTATGGGGACGGTTCAGTAACAAAAGGATTCCTAGCAAAGGAAAGGGCCACTTTTAGGTCCAATAAGGGGAATGAACAAATTGTAATTGGCGACGTTTTATTCGGGTGTGGGCATTACAACGTCGGGACTTTCACAGATGATGAGATGGGTATAATTGGGCTTGGTTATGGGCCTCTCTCACTTGTCTCACAGATTAGTAACCATTTTGGGGGCCCAAGAAGGTTCTCTCAGTGCTTGGTTCCGTTTCACACTGACCCAAGCATTCCAGGGACAATTAGTTTTGGTGATGAGAGTGTGGTTTCGGGTCAAGGAGTGGTCACAACTCCTTTGTTCTTGAGGCATTATTCAGTCACATTGAAAGGAATAAGTGTTGGTGACAAGTTTGTTCCTTTTAGTAGTTCTCCACAAGTTGGGAATATAATCATTGATTCAGGTACATTAATTTCTTTCCCACGTGGTAAAGTCTAACTTTTATTTTATTTTATTATAAATTTGTCATCCAAATTGACGAATTCTAATAATTTTATTTATTTTTTTATTTGAATTTGCTATCTATAATGACGAATTATAACTCACTTTTGTATGGACAAATCGACAACAATTTGGGGTCTATGGTGGACATTCACATTTTTGTTTTTAGTGAAATTGTTGAAATATTATCCCAAATTATTGTTAAAATAGCATTACTCATTTGTTAATGATAGTAATGATTCTGACAAGTTCATCTTAAAAACCCCATATTTTGGGCTTATTCTACATCATTTTTTTTCTCTTTCATGTTTAATATTTTTGTTCAACCTTCAGGTACACCAACAACATATATACCGCAAGACTTTTATGATCGTTTGGTCGGAGAATTGAAGGCACATATTAGAATGGCACCAATTAGTAACGATCCAAGCTTGGGGACACAACTTTGTTATAGGAGTAACAAAAATCTTGAAGGGCCAATTTTGATTGCACATTTTGATCACGGGGCAGATGTGAAATTAATGCCATATCAAACCTTCATTCCACCAAGACAAGGGGTGTTTTGCTTTGCAATGGCTGGGACCGACAATGGATTACATATATTTGGAAACTTTGCTCAAGCAAACATTTTGATTGGTTTTGATATTGATGCAAAGACGGTTTCCTTTAAGCCCACTGATTGCACTAAGAAGAGATTAACATAGTCGAGGTTGAGTTAGAGATTTCAGAAATAAGTAGTTTTTTTTTTGTTGCTCTTGGAGTTAAAGCTCTAAACTAATATGCCACTCGAAAAACTGGCGAAATAAATAAGAGGAGTTTAAATAGAACTGAGTGGTGTACCAAAGAGTGTGTGTGTGTGTGTATATTTCAAGAACTTGTGTCAAACACTACACAATATCAATAATGTGCATGCAATTCTTAATCAAAGCCCAGAGAAATTGATAATTAATGAGGCAAATGACTTTGATTATAGATAGAATTCATTTGCAATAATCGAATACATAAAAGAAACAAAGCGCAAAGATCAAAAGAAACTAAAAAGAATGCAAAAACAACAAAAGGAAAGTTACTTGATTTAACTGGGTAACTTGTGGTGTTGTCGTGACTTTTGAGTGAGAGGGGTTATAAATGTCGTATGCTTGGTCCTACTTAACTTACCTTTGCTTTTGCAGGTTATCAAGGTTAGTGTTGGGCCTTTGAACCCTTAGCTTTGCTCACCTTAAGAAAATGATTTAAAAAAAAAAAGTATGATAGCAAATAGTAATTAGATAATAGGGTGGCATAATATTCAATGAATCTATTGCAACAGAAATAACTCACATTTAAGCCTTGTGACTTGCCTCTACCAACAAACATTCACATGCAGTGCTTACTATATACATATATATGAGATAAATTGTTCTAACTTTCACATGACTTTGTCCTTTGCTAAACTTCATGGCCAACATTCTCTGCTTCTTTGTTCTGTGTATGTTCTTATGTCAAACAAAAACTGAAGCTCGCAATCCCGGGTTCAGCGTTCAACTAATCCACCCGAACTCACCTTATTCTCCCTTCCATAAATCAGATGACCAAGGCCCATTTTTCCAAGTTCCCAAGAAATCACTTGCCTCAGATGGTCCCCTCACTAGAGTGACACCCAACAATGGCGACTACCTCATGAAGTTGACAATGGGAACACCGCCGGTGGACATATACGGTTTGGTTGACACAGGCAGCGACCTTGTGTGGGCACAATGTGCACCCTGCAATGGCTGTTATAAGCAGAAGAGTCCAATGTTTGAACCCCTAAGGTCCAAAACATACAGCGCAATTCAATGTGATTCAGAGCTGTGTAACTTGCTCTTCGGTAACTCTTGCTCTCCTCAAAACCTTTGTGCTTATAGTTATGGCTATGCAGATTCTTCAGTGACCAAAGGGGTGCTTGCAAAGGAAACAGCCACCTTTAGTTCAACCAATGGAGATCCTGTTGTTGTTGAAGACATAGTGTTTGGGTGTGGACACAGCAACTCGGGAACTTTCAATGAAAATGATATGGGAATAATTGGATTGGGTGGAGGGCCACTTTCACTTGTGTCGCAAATCGGCACTCTGTATGGGAGCAAAAGGTTCTCTCAGTGTTTGGTTCCTTTTGGCACAGACCCTCACTCTTCAGGCACAATTAGTTTTGGCGAAGCCAGCGATGTTTCAGGCAAAGGAGTAGTCACAACTCCTTTGGTCTCTGGGGAAGGTCAGACACCTTATATGGTCACATTGGAAGGTATAAGTGTTGGAGACACATTTGTGCCATTTAATTCTTCAGAAATGCATTCTAAGGGGAATATAATGATTGATTCAGGCACACCAGCAACATATCTACCACAAGAACTTTATGACAGTTTGGTTGAGGAATTGAAGGTACAGACTAATCTGATACCAGTTGAGGATGACCCAGATTTGGGCATACAGCTCTGCTATAGAAGTGAGAAAAATCTGCAAGGGCCAGTTTTGACTGCTCATTTCGAAGGGGCAGATGTGGAATTGTTGCCAATGCAAACCTTCATTCAACCAAAAGATGGGGTGTTCTGCTTTGCAATGGCCGGGGCCGATGACGGAGAATATATTTTCGGCAATTTCGCTCAAGCAAACATTTTGGTCGGATTTGATCTCGACAGAAAGACGGTCTCCTTTAAGCCAACCGATTGCACCAATCAGTAGAAAGTATTATAATGTAATTTCTAGTGTTAGAGATAGCCATATCTATAGTTTGAGGTTGGGTTTGGGGGTCAAGAGGAAGTTTAGTCAGAGATATAAAACTTAAATACAGCATTTCAAAAATCTGCAACCTCAATCCTTTTTCTTTTCTCTTCTAAATCCTAAAATAAAAATAAGTAAACCCCAATGTTAACCTTTATACTTTTCCTACAGTCTATTGATTGGTTTCCCTTGACCATGCAAAAACCAATTAGGAATGATCAAACAAAACTCAGGTCTCCCTGCAAGTTTGCAAACCATCACCTTGGAACTAAGGACTCTCATGAAAAGTTATCTTTATAGTTGTTAGAGTATATTGAGATATTCTAATTTCCTAGCATATCGTAAATTATATTCAAGATTGATTTAGATTGATTCAAATTGATTCAGTTTGTTATTAGGTTTATTTTCTCATTATTGTCCTGATTCTCTGCCTAGCCTATAAATAGGCATTGATTCATTTGTATTCTACAACACAAGATTAACAAACATTTCTCTTCTAATATTTTCTTTGTCTTTCTCTCTTGTTTTCCCGTGCCTATTATTTTCCTAATTCAAGATGAAACTCAACAATAGTGAACTAGAATAGTAAGATTATGGTAACACAATTAGAGCCATTACAGAATACCTGCTAGAACCTTGCATTCAAGTGTATAACTTGGTTTTTTAATATAAAAAAGAAACTTTAATAAAGGAGAAAATGGGAAGAGATGGGGAAACAATTGTATACTCCAGCTTTTGGTGTTAGAAACCTATTCTATAGCATCTGCAGTTCAAATGTCTACTAACTATCAAGTATACCATGCAATAGAGTTCAAGAAAGCTCAATTCAAAGTAAAAAAAAGATGCCACATGTAAGCTATTCACTAAAAGTTCAAATCATGTACAAACCATGAGGGAATAATCTTAACATGCGAGTCATGCGCATACACAATCAAGATGCTGAGCTAAAAGGTTACCTTCCCGCACTGTCCAACTGAGATTTGGAGGACTTGTTTGCCTGCTTGGCTTTGCCGGCAACAGAGTCGCTGCAGTACCTATGACAACGGAACATTGGAGTTTAGAAATGTCATGAAGATTGACAACAAGTAATACCATCACATGTAATGCATAGAAGCTTGGAAACATACCAGATGCCAATTCTTGTTCAAAGGCTCCACTGCTACATGGATCTCTTGCACATTTTGCAGAGGGGGAAAGTGAGGAAAGCAGAAAATTCTCTTTTTGAAATCATCTTTTTCTCCACTCCGAACATATGAGCCCCGCGGAGCATTACCTTTTCTTTGAGCATCTTTAAGGAAGAAGAGAATTGACTTTTTACAAATAGATCTGGATGGGTCCCTAGCATCAAAGTCAAATTCATTCCTTTGGCTGATGCCGTTCCAAGCAGAGTAGGTTCGTTCTGAGCGCTCCAGCTCACGGGGAAAAATGATGTTAGGAATGACTTGAACCACATAACTGAGTGACACTGAAAAAGTTAGATGCCGAGCATGGTCATAACATATTGAACGCTGCAAGAAGCTTCTGGGATCAGCTCTCATGGCCTTGGTAAAAAGTTTCAGGCTATCCAAAGAGCTCAAGCCAGGGTAAAAGGGATCAACACTTCAACATGGTGAATTGACACAAATGGTGCTATAGGGTGCGAGGATAGCAGACCATGGGCATCACCCCTTATATCCCACTGAAAGAAGACAAATCAGCTGTGATCAATTACCAATTACGAGTGATGAAATGGATCTACGATAAAAATATAATACGTCTGACCAAGATTTCCATTACTCTGAAAATGTATGTAAACAAATAAATGAAGGAAATAGATCAACAAAATACCTGGTGAAAACCATGCTTCCAGGTCAACGGAATTCCAAGCTCAGTAATGCAGGCATGCAGTCTATCATCGCTGCCATAAAGTTTGGGATATCTCTCAATGCATTTGTCGCAAGCGGATGACTTATGGCAATACCACCACCACCACCAAAGGCCATTGAGTGACTAAAATATGAATTTGCCGAATGACTCTCTGAGGGGCTACCTATGTAAATCATTTCAGAGGAATTATACTTGCTGAGAACAGCAACAAGGTTATCCACATTGAAGATGGTATCGTCATCACAGAGGACAAACCAGCACACATCTGAGAGGCCGAGGTGAAAGCTCTCTCTGACAATGCGAGAAATCCAGAGGCCAGAAGGGTGACCAAGGGGATTAGTGTAACAGAAGTGTGAGATGTCTTCAGAAACCATGATAGGGGGTTATAAATCATCTCCATGTTCTTGAAGCACTTGTTCCTCTAGCCACACATGCCCGTGCATGTGATCAGGACGCCACTACAGCCTGACATTCTTTTTGCCATGTCCAAAGCTGAGACGACCCAGCTATGCCAAAAACAATATGTTTTAGTGACAAGCCTTCCTGGTTAACAGTACTGCTACCATTTTTGGTCCCATACTGTAGAGAAGGTGGAGATGTTACTTTTGAATGGTGATGAGGAATGCACTTGTTCCCTTGCCAGCCCCTTAACTGATTAAAGCAACAGGAATCAAAGACAAGGGAAAGCCAAGCAGTGGTAGACATGAGAAGTGATGCTATTGCAACAGCCAACGTGCCAGTGTGGGTTTGGCACCATTGACGGCTCCCAGTTTGAACAGGAGGCATCGGAGAGAGGCGGGAACTCTTGTCATGGTCATGATAGGATGACATAATCGTTTTCAATGTCTGAGTCATCATCACCAATACTCCAATGTGCATTTCTGCCTTCCACCACCAGCAGAGAGAAGGCAAAAAGGCCAAATGATAAAACAACCTAGAAGAATTTTAGATCAGCAGCAGTAGCAACACAAACCCGAATGAACTAATCTTGTTACACCCCACAAAATGCAAACATAAATAGGAAAAAAATACAATTATATACAGAAAAATCCACACAGCAGGGCCAAAGTGTAAACTAGGATGAATGAAGGGCCAAACACAGATTATAGATAATTTGATAGGAGCCAATCTTGGAAGATTGAAATATATCATGGAATTAAACTGAAAAGCTCATCTTGGTTATAAAATTGCAATTCCCTCAGCTCTGTAAAGCATTCAGCTTCTCCATGTTCACCAAAAGTATATTGATGAAATAAAGAATTCTGAACCAATGAACTTGATTTGATTCCATGAATCTTATGCTGAACATTTTGTTTTTCACATTTATTAACCACAAAATGATAATTATTTTAGTGAAAAGTCTCCAAGAAACTTATGTGCTAACCACCTGTCAATTTGAAGGCAATCCAAAAAACAGTCTCCCCCCATTTTGGTACTTGAAAGATTTTCGAACAGTAATTTGGTCCTCTAAAGACTAGCAGTATCAAATTGGTCCTGAGATGATAATTCATGGTCATGAAATAACATCAATTTAGTCCTAGTAGAAAGTAACTATTGAACTATTCCAATATTAAAATTAAAAAATTACCATTCGAGGATTACATTGATGTTCTCAAAATCATTTAAGGGATCAAACTAAAACAAATGCGACAATTTTGTAATTAAAAGTGAAAACAAGAAATATTTCTGAAGCCAAACGACCCAAGTTCTCTCCGCCTAGTTATGTAGCCGTGAATATGTGCTACATCTAATAAGACTTCAGTACGTACCTGAACATCCAACAGCTATATAACAATTATACTCTTGATCAAGTATGGAAGGGAAGGGGAAAACTGAAAAGTAAAAGCTAAAGAGGACAAGGTACCCTATTTATTATGGACGTTCTATTTTGGATTATATCCTCATTAACAAGATCCTTTTTTTTCTTGTGTGTGCATAAACAAGGTCTATTTTACCCTATTTTAGCAAGGTTTATTCTAAACAATTCATAAAATAATTTCTAACAATTAAACTATGAAATACCATGCCATGCCAATGAGTTCTAGAGATGTCAGGTTCGAGCTTCTCTAATGTAACCAAAAAACTATAAAATACCATCAATATATTCGTAAGTATTCATAAGCAGAAAGCTACAAACACAATTAAGGAGCAGCCAAATAGAAAATTTTTCCAAGCCAAACCACATCTGAAAGGTCATAACTCATAAAGGTGCATAATTGAAAACACTATTAATAATTCCCAAATCAGAAACCTCAAAAGTCAAGACAGTAAAACGATAGGCTCTTTTGCAATTGGAGCATTTCTTCAAACAGGTGGCAGCGAAGGCATATACAGAAAGGGAAGCCGAAAAAGAACAACTACAAGATAGCCTTATCCCACTACGTGAGGTTGGCTACATGGATCAAGTAACGCCATAATGCCTTATCAAGGACCATGTTTTCATGTAACTCATTGACTTCTAAATCTCTTCTAATAGTTTCTTCTATAGTTTTTCTACTTCTCCCCCTACCTCTAGCTAATGAGTTACTCGCCACTTGATCTGTTCTCCTCACATGTCCAAACCACCTAAGACGGGATTCTACCATCTTTTGTATTATAGGTGCTACCCTGACCTTCTCCCTAAGCAATCATTCCTAATCCTATCTTGTCTAGTGCGTCCACACATTCACTGTAGCATCCTCATTTTTGCAATATTAATTTTATTCTCCTGTTGGCTTTTTTACTGCTCAACACTCAGTCCTGTATAACATTATTGGTCTCACAACTTTGCGGTAAAATTTCCTCTTAAGCTTGAGTGACACTTTTCTATCATACATATCTCTCAATGCACTCCTCCATTTCATCCATCCAGCTTGGGTCCTATGATTAACATCTCTCTCTATCTCTCCATCATTTTGGATAATGGAGCCAAGCTACATGAAACTTGTGACGTGTGGTATAGGATCATCTCCAATTTTTACCTCTATGTTTGGATTTATACGTCTCTTACTAAACCTACATTCCATATATTCGGTCTTACTTCTGCTTATACGAAGACCGTGTGTTTCCAACGCTTGTCTCCATAGTTCTAATGTTCCATTTAACTCTTCTCTCGACTCTCGAACACTGGGCCTTGAATGTGTTCAGTAAGAGCATCTAAGACAAGGGTGAAAAGATAAGAACTCAGAGTTGACTCTTGATGTAGACCAATGATGATAGGGAATTCCTTAGTCGTTCCGCCTTGCGTTCTTACGCTAGTTGTGACTCTATCATACATATCTTTGATTGCTAGTATGTAAGCAATCCAAACTCCTTTCTTCTCCAAAACCTTCCATAAAATCTTTCTTGGCACGCTATCGTACGTTTTCTCCAAATCAATGAAAACTATATGTTAATCTCTTTGGTCCTTCCGATATCTCTCCATCAATCTCTGCAATAAGTAGATTGCCTCTATGGTAGACCTCCCAGACATAAAACCAAATTGATTTTCTGCGATGTGGGTCTCCTGTCGCAATCTCCGCTCAATTACTCTTTCCCATAATTTCATAGTGTGGCTCATGAGTTTATTCCCTCTGTAGTTTGCACAATTTTGTATATCACCATTGTTTATGAAGATGGGAACCAAGGCACTCTACTTGCACCCATCTGACATTTTCTTTGACCTCATGATCTCGTTGAAAAGCTTTGTGAGCCACCATGTTCCTTTTTCTCTAAGGCATTTTCATACCTCAATAGGTATGTTGTCAGGTCGTACTGCCCTAGTCGAAGCATAAAAAGGAAACAAAAAAAAAAGCAAAAATAACTCGGTAGCAAAAAAAAACAGAACTCATCGGAAGAAATTCAAAGATTAAACCTCATACCTGAGATATATAGATGAACAAGAGTTTGTGAGAAGTGAAAACTGCAGCATCAGCAAGAAGGTGGTGTAGGATCGGTGTTTGGCCCTTAGAAACCAAAACAAACCCAATTTAACCCATTTTGCTCTTCTGCTACATTTCAGTGTCTATCACAAATCCATCTCCATCATCATGTTTATCTTTTAATTTTTTGGACCACCTAGATCACCAGATCATGCCAATTATATTATATCTTTGCAAATAATTGCAACCTAAACAAAGTTTTAAAATTTTCTTATGAGAAGGAAGGAAAATGTCAGAAATTAATCATTTCATGACCAATACAACGGTGAATTAACTCAATTAAAAGAAAAAAAAAGGAGCGTGTAAAAAAAATAATATATTATTATACTATCTGATTGGGATAATATATTTAATTAATTAAAGTGTTTTATTTATGTCCATTCATTTGTAGTCAAAATCTCTGCACGCAATTCACTTTGTTCTTCGAAAATTCGTCAACACTCACAAATTTATAAATTTACAATCGGCGAAATCAGAATTTTTGAAGATTATTAAATATA
>QANU01089921.1:0-13239 GCA_003254905.1 Nissolia schottii
GTCATCATCAAAACATATTGTATTAAACAATTGGAACAACTAGGGAAACCTAGTTCCACATTTATTTATTCCAAACTTATATTATTGTCTTGCATATTTGAGAATTGCATCTGTTAATAATTGTTTATAAGTTGCTCTGTTAATCTTATTGTTCTATTACAAACATAATTGATCATGCTTATATTACATCTTTAATTGTTATATTCCGCTGTGTAGTAACATTGATTGCATGAAAATGCAATATTTGTCAAAATAGGAATAATTTGTTAAATACCCAATTCACCCCCTCTTGGGTATTGGTTACCAAAACCAACACAAATAATATATATATATATATATATATATATATATATATATGTATAACNTATATATATATATGTATAACAAACAGAACAACAAAAAATGAGATCATTACAACTAAGCAGAAAACATAATTATATAATTAGAAACCAATAGTCATAAAACATAAGTCCAACGGAAACACATAATACCTAAACTATTACAACCAAACTAAAATGGCAGATGAAAACTAAAATAAAGAACAACAATAAAAAATGCAATAAAGACAATAAAACACTAATCATGGTTCAGCGTCGCTGGAGAAGTGAATGTCGTCGAGGGTAACACTAGGCGAGGCTAAGTCATCAACTCGCTTGGTCAGTCGCTCTATATCACCTCGAAGATCAGTCTGAAGCAAGTCAATGCGGCCATCAATATGATCAAAATGTGGTGTATGAGCAGCCTGCATCTGATCCAGGCGATCCAGAATCATCTGAAAATTTCTGTCAGAACTGGATGAAGACTGAGGGACGACGGGATCAGGAGACGGGCCAGAAGCAGACGACGGAAGAGGTGGAGTAGTATCTCTGGTATCTGCCTTGTATTTGAACACCCCATCCACATCCTGATAGATGCCCAACTTAGCCAGGATATCAATGTCAATCTTCTGAGTCTTAACATCAACCTGTTGAACAAACTCCCCAGCAACAGAAACACCAAAATTCTAAAAAATCTGAGATATAGCAGGAGCATATGGCAGAGCCCCAGCACGATCACACTGTAGAAGCATGTGCTGCTGTACCAGATATGCCCAATTTATATTTTCCTTGGTTTTCAACCCATAGAGAATTTGCAGTTCCAAATCACTTATATGAGCATGATTAGAGATCTGAGGCAAGAGGACATAACTCAGAAAGTAATATAATAAACGATCACCAACAGTAAGGGGAACAACAGGCAGAATGTCCCTAGTGCGTGCCAACTCCAACCTCTGACCCTTCTCCTGACGTTGTGCCTCAGAAAATCGACACAAACTCTGGTAGAAGGTCTTCCTATTAAAATTTTGCCAAGGACAAAGAATTTCAGCACTCAACTTCCGCCCTTCATAGGAAATCCCCAAACAGTTCCCTAAGTCTTCTAAAGTCATAACAATGCCCACACCCTTGACTTGGCACACCAGCTTATTATTAACATACTTAAGCAGTAAAACACTTTTACTAACTTTGGATAATAAAAACCATGCAGGGAAACAAAATCTGACAATCCTTGAAATTCAGCAGCAAAAAAGGTGTTGAGTATACCATACTTAGGAGACAGAATTGGTCGCTCCAAGAAACGGGACAGAAAACGTTTCTTCTGCTCGTCAGTCTTGAGAAGTCGGGAGATGTCCAGAGGGTCAAGACCATACCCAACATTCTTAGTTCTTGCTCTCTTGGAGCCTGAGCCAGAAGCAGCCATGGAGGAGAGGGAGGAGGTTGGTTTGGAGAAGAAGAAGAGGAGAGGAGAGTAATGTGGGAGAGATGGAGACTAGAACAATGTTGGATGATGATCAAACTCCCAAAATCTTCAAAGACACACCAAGATTTTGGAAGAAACTTTGAGGAAAAAAAAAAGAAAAAAATGGAAGAACAATGGAGAGGTGGGCTTCGGGTGAGAGAAGAAGGAGAATAATGGATTACAAATGGCTAAAAATGCACCAAGATTGATATAGTCAGGCAAGTAATCGATTACACAACTTCCATAATCGATTAACCATGCAAATTTTAGCCTGGTAATTGATTAACACCACAAGTAATCGATTACAATGCTAAAAAACTATGAAGGTAATCGATTACCTCGATTTTGTAATCGATTAGGAACCTTAGTAATCGATTACTGGCTTGAGTAATCGATTACTACAAGCAGTTTTGAAACCGTGATGAGTGGAAACCGCTGGTAATCGATTACTATGGAGTTGTAATCGATTACTAGCACAAAAGATTCAAAAAATTTTCAAAATTTAAAAGCTTATGATCATCAGGTATAAGATTAACACTTCATAAATTATACAAACAACAAAATAAACAGACAATCATAGACAATTAAACAGACAATCAATCATAGAAGGTTTTAATATATGTCTGTCTCGTCTAAGATCCCTAACTCTCGTCTAATTTTATAAAACTGTTCGTTTACCAAAGGTTTTATCAGAATGTTAGCAAGTTGATCATGTGTTGCAACAAAGTCTAGTTCAACTTCCTTTTTGACATGATCTCTAAGAAAGAGATGTCTTATGTCTATGTGCTTTGTTCGAGAATGCATCTTAGGATTTTTGGTTAAATTGATAGCACTTGTGTTATCACATTTTATACGAATACAGCCAAGGTCTAGACCGAAGTTTTTCAACTGTTGCTTGAGCCACAAGACTTGTGCATAGCAACTACCGTCTACAATGTACTTAGCCTCAACAGTGCTTAGAGCGACACAAGTTTGTTTCTTGCAAGACCAAGAAACTAGAGCATTCCCTAAAATGTGACATGTACCACTAGTGCTTTTGCGTTCGGTTTTACAACCCGCAAAATCAGAATCAGAATTAGAATAACCAACCATCCTACATGTGCTTCCTCTAAGAAACCACAATCCAACATTGACAGTGCCTTTCAAATATTTTAAAATTCGTTTTACAACACTCAAATGGAATTCTTTTGGAGATGATTGAAAATGAGCACATAAGCAAACACTGAACATAATATCAGGTCTACTAGCAATTAGATATAACAAGGATCTGATCATACCTCGATATTGTGTCTCATCAATGGGCTTACCAGAGTCATCTTGATCCAGATAGGTACTTGATCTCATTAGTGTTACTATAGCCTTGCAATCATCCATCTTATACTTTTACAATAGTTCCTTGCAGAACTTAGACTGGTTAATGAATGTTCCATTCTTAGTTTGCTTAATTTGTAGACCAAGAAAGAAATTCAATTTGTCCATCATAGACATTTCAAATTCTCATTGCATGAGATTTGAAAAGTTCTTGCACAAAACCTCATTAGTTAAACCAAATATTATATCATCAACATAAATCTGAACTAGTAAAGTATGATTTGTAGTTCTTTTTATGAAGAGAGTAGTATCAACTTTACCTTTTTTGAAACCTTTCTCACACAGAAATGTGCTTAAACGATCATATCAAGCTCTAGGAGCCTATTTTAGGCCATAAAGTGCCTTCTTAAATTTATATACATGAGAGGGATTTTTAAAATCTTCAAACACATGGGATTGTCGAACGTAAACTTCCTCTTGTATATAACCGTTCAAGAATGCACTCTTGACATCCATTTGATATAGTTGAAAGTTTAAGGAACAAGCATATGCTAAAAGTAAACGTATAGCTTCTAACCTGGCCACTGGAGCATAAGTTTCATCGTAATCAATACATTCCTCTTGATTGTATCATTGGGCCACCCATCTTGCGTTGTTTCGAACGATGATGCCATTTTCATCTAGTTTGTTTCTGAACACCCACTTTGTATGATGATTTGTTTAATTTCGGGCGTTGGTACAAGTTCTCATACTTTATTTCGAGTAAACTGATTAAGTTCATCTTGCATGGCTAGTACCCAGTGTTCATCTTTCAATGCAACATGTACTTTGGATGGCTCGATTTGTGACACAAACGCCATATGTAAGCAAGTATCATTTAGTTTCAATCTTGTTGTAACTCCTCTTGATATATCACCAATGATTTTATCAACTGGGTGATTTCTGTGAGTTCTCCATTCCTTAAGTAGATCATCTTGAACTTGCTCTTCAACTTGATCATTTGCACTGTTGTCTTCTCCTTGGATTTGTTCATCATTTCTTTATAGTGGATCTTCACTTTCATCATCATCAAAAGAAACAACTTTTTCTACCTTGGAGGGGTTAGTTTCATCAAATGATACATCAATAGATTCTTCAATAGTATGAGTTCTTTTATTGAAGGTACGATAGGCTTAGCTAGAAAGTGAATATCTAAGAAATATACATTCATCTGCCTTTGCATCGAACTTACCAAGGTTGTCTTTGCCGTTGTTCAGAACAACACTTTGTGCCAAAGATATGAAAATGTGCAATGTTAGACTTTCTACCCTTGAACAACTCATGGAATTTTCTTTAGAAAAGATCTAATGAGAACTCTATTAGATACATAGCAAGCCGTGCTAACAGCATCTACCCAAAAGTACTTAGGCAAATTTGTTTCACTTAGCATAGTTCTTGCTAGTTCTTCAAGATATCCATTTTTCCTTTCTACAACTACATTTTGTTGTGGGGTTCTAAGAGAGGAGAAATTATGAGAAATGTCATTTTCACTACAAAACTCTTCAAAGGATGCATTTTCAAACTCACCACCATGATCACTTCTAATGGATGTTATTTTCAAAGATTTTTCATTTTCAACAGTTTTAGCAAATCTTTTGAATGCATCAAAAGCATGATTTTTGTGTGATAAAAACAAAGTCCATATAAACCTAGAATAGTCATCAACAATCACGAGACCATGATAGTTTCTTCCAAAACTTTTTGTCCTTGATGGACCAAATAAGTCCATATGGAGTAACTGAAGAGGTCTAGTAGTTGAGACAACATTCTTGGGTTTAAAGGAAACTTTGGTTTGTTTTCCTTTTTGACATGCATCACACAATCTATCTTTAATAAATTTAATCTTTGGTAAACCAATGACTAGATCATGCTTGATAAGTTTATTTAAGTGATCCATGTGAATGTGTGCTAATCGTTTATGCCATAGCCAACAATCATCATTGTTCTTTACCATAAGACATGTGTTTTTAGATGATATATCTTTTAATGAAATCATGAAAACCTTATTAATTTTGTATCCAAAAAATTTCACTTCTTGGGTTTTCTTATTTTTAACTACACATATATCATCTTCAAATCCAACTACAAGGCCTTTGTCACATAATTGGCTAATGCTAAGCAAATTATGACCTAGACCTTCAACAAATAACACATTGTCAATGGTAGTTTGAGGAGGCGTACCTATTCTTCCAATGCCACTGATTTTGCCTTTTTCGTTGTTGTCATACGTTACATAGCCTTTGTTTCTTGGGATAAGAAATGAAAACTTTGTTTTGTCTCCAGTCATATATAAGGAACAGCCACTGTCAAGATACCATAAGTTGCTTGCTGTCCTCATACATATCTGCAAAATAATTTAGAAATGAGTGTAGGTACCCAATGTGTTTTGGGTCCTTGCTTGTTAGAACCTTTCTCAACCCACTTGTTTTGACCATTTGGAACACTATATTTCTTGATATAACATGCATTAGTGGTGTGTCCTTCTAAACAACAATAACTACATGTATATCTTCTTTTAGGAATCAAATGAATTTTTCTTGATAAATACTTACTTGAATTTGAAGCATAGAAGTTATTAGGTTTAGAAATAAGCTTCGAAGTAAGCATATGATAGTTGTTATTTCTTGCTATATGCATTTTACTAACATTATGAAATTTAGGTTTAGATTGCGAAACATTTCTATTTGCATGCATATTTAATTGTGGATTACTAGCCTTCACAAACAAGGTTTTCTTTACATCATTTTGACCTTTCTGTGGAGTATAACCTAATCCACTTCTATCTTTAGTATCTCTTTGCATGCTTAAAATGTCTTCCAATCCATGTTTGCCTTTTTCAAATTTGCATACAATTTGTTGTAAATTATCAACTTCAGTTGCTAAAGATATACACTTCTTACAAGCATCTTGATTTTCTATCATAGATTTAATCACATGTACTTCTTCCTTCTTAGCATAGATTTTTAAAAAATTCAAACATATTTCTTGTATGCATTTAAAAGCAATTTGTAAATCCTCTCACATGAGAGTTTATCAGAACTAACCTCATCATTTTCATTGTCGGAATCATGAGTTGCCATCATTGCGATCTGAGCTTTTTCATCCTCAGATTCTGATGAAGAACTGATGTCATTGTCTTCCCATGCCACATATGCTTTCTTACCCTTCTTTTGTTTGTTGTTTACTTTGTTTCTGAATCCATTCTTTCTTTGGATATTTGGACAATCAGACTTGATATGTCCGGGCTTTCCGCACTCAAAGCATGTGAATGTTTGAGAAGAGGATGAATCGTTCTTCTTTATGAATCTCTTGTTTTGGCCAAATCGCATGCCTTTCTTCTTGAAAATTTTTCCAAGATTCTTAACTAAGAGATTCATGTTTTCACAATCATCTTCTTCAGAATCTTCTTTATCAGAATCAATTTTTGCTATTAAAGAAATTGACCTGTGTTTCTTCTCGTGTTGCTCATGTTGATCTAGGCGACTCAACTCCAATTCATGCTCTTGCAATTTTCCGAACAGTGTTGCTAGAGTCATTTTCGATAGGCTCTTCTTTTCAAAGATTGCTATTACTTTTGGTTGCCATATCTGAGTCAACGATCGTAGCACTTTTAGATTCAAATCTGCACCAGAATAAGCTTTGCCAAGAGCAGACAAATGATTAATTAGATGAGTAAATCTCTTTTGCATATCAAGGATCTTTTCTCCAGGAAGCATCCTAAACATCTCATATTCTTGAGAGTGTGTTTAATTTTGATATCTTAACTTCGTCTGTACCCTCATGAGTGGCTTCTAGAGTATCCCAAATTTCTTTGGTTGATTTACATGAAGAGACTCTAAAGAATTCATCCATACCTAGGGCAGAGGTTAGGTAGTTCATGGCTTTAAGATCATACTGCACTTTCTTTTTCTCTTCATCATTTCAAGCACTCATGGGTTCAGGTTCACTCACATTTTCATTGGTAAACATAGGCACAAACGAACCTTCTTTAATAGTTTTCCAAACTTCAAGATCTTGTGCTTTGATGAAGATCATCATCTTGATTTTTCAGAAATCATAATGATCCTCATTAAAACATGGAGGCCTATTTACATTTAACCTTTCACTCAACAGAGGTCTTGAGGATGCCATCTTATGGATCTTTTAGGAGTAAATTTCCTAAACTTGCGCTCTGATGCCAACTGTTATTCTAGATAGCAACCTAAGAGGGGGGTGAATTAAGTTTCTCTTGTTTCGAGTAATTTTTTGTTCTTTGAAGATGGTGAATGGTATGAAACCCTAATTCCCAAATTGTGATCAAGACCTAGCAATAAACCGAATAGATCTTAATGTTAAAGCAACGGAAATGTAAATTGCTGAATGTAAAGAGTGTAGGGATAAGAAAGATCATACCAGAGATTTATCCTAGTTCACCTTCAACCACCGAAGGCTACGTCCAGTCCCCTATTCTGATTCAGGGATTTTTTCACTATGTAAACTTGTGTTGTGTACCACCTCACAACCGAGGCACTTACACCAACAACTTCAAGAGAACACACCCGTTCCCTGGTTACACAATGCCCTCACCGAACACTACGGTGTTTACAACACGCAAAAAGATTGAAGAAGTATTTGTACAATGAATTTTGTATCAATCCTAAACTCAAGGAAGGATAATCCTAAATAGAGAACACAATTGATATGAAAGTTATGGCTCAACGCTTTCTGAGTTTTGGATTGAAAATTTACTTTTAAAAATTTGATCAGAACTTGTAAAACTTGTAAGAATTGATGAAAGATTGTAGTTCTGATAGTGTGTCTTTATTCTGCATGAGTTCCAACCTTATATAGACAGAGGTGCATGTTCATGAACCATTGCCAATGCATACAGATGCAAAACAACGCATTGTTTCATGAAAAAACACACTCATTCGAGCATGTAATCGATTACTCAAGTGTGGTAATCGATTACACACTTAGAAACTGTCATTTTCAAATTTTTCAAGGTGGTAATCGATTACTGCGAATGGGTAATCGATTACTACCACAAAATTTGAATAAATTTGAAATTTCTTTGATGGTAATCGATTACACTAGCATGGTAATCGATTACTCATGCAAAACTCAAATTAAAGGTGTTAGAAACCCTAGAAAAGTGTTGCTAAATCCTTTTAGGGTTTTAGGAAAACGTTAGCCTTATTTAGAGTGAAAACTTTATGAGTTAATAACCATAATATCAATAACAAGTGCTAACTATTAAACTCTAAGATAAAACACTTGAACCTTCAGTATGTTGATCGGTTTGAGCTTCGAGGTTCTTTGATTGTGTCTTCCCTTTTTTTGCTTTTTGTTGATGTTGTTGTCGTCATCAAAACCAAGCCATCAAGGTCAGAGAAAGAATCTTCTTCACATTTTATTAAGAAAAAACTGAAATTCCAGTGGGAAATTCAGGTCAGAACTTACAAGAAGATAATTGACAGAAAACTCACATAAAACAGCAAAAGAAAAGTCTGGGAGTAAGGTTCCCTTGACCCTCCTATTTTCCACTCTAGTTCTGATTGCCTCCCCTCCTCTTGCCTCCAGTCTGCACTTATACTGTATAATAGGAAAGAATAAAGGGGTGAAGCTTGATTTCTTCCCAGAATCCCTCACTTTCCTATCCCTTTTCTAATTTATTTATAAGTCCTGATCTGCTGCTAATCAACTCGGTTTCCCATTATTATCTGCTGCTAATCAGCTCGGTTTCCACCCATTATTTCTCTTGATTAAAATCAGTTGCTCCTCTATTAGTTTCTGGATTTTTTGCCCATTAATTCTTTATTTCCCTTTCCTTTTCTGTATTTTCTGGAGTAATGAAAGGGAAAAGGAATTATTTTCCTTCCTTTTTTATTATCAAACTCAGCTTCAGCGTATGTAACAGTGATCCACAACGCCATGAATACACAATAAAAGCATGATAAATTGATAAATTAAAGAATGGAATTCCATAATCAATACCTAAATAAAAAGGTAAAAAGGAGGTGAGATTTTTAATTATAAGAACCCTAAATTTAGAGTAAAAATGAAAAATAATTGTAGATCTAATATATGAATGAAATCTCACCGTGAAAAAGTTCAAGAACATTCAAAATGTGAAAACCGAGAACACCACCATTGGAGCATAAAGTAAAGCTTCTCCACTCAGAACGAGAGTGAGAAACAAATGAAGCTCCACCACAAAAAGAGGTGTTGGTGGCGGAAGGAGAAAGGTGGAAGGCGGTGGCTGGCGGCGAGAAAGCAGAAGGTGGTGACACTACAAGAAATTTGTTGTTTAGCGACAGTTTAATTTGGTTTTTGCAATGGTTTTTTAGTTTTAGTGGCTGTTCACAAATGTCACTAAACGTTGCGTAGGGAAGCTACTAACGCCTGTTTAGCGGCGGTTTAAAACTGCTGGTAAGTATTCTTTTTTTAATGCTTACCGATTGTTGTTGTTAAGTACGCAATACTTCAAAGTGACATAATCATGAGGCCTAAAAAGATATAAAGCAATGGTTATACCCTGAAAAAACTGAAAGTTTAAGTTCATTTTTAGAAAAAATTATTTCTGATTCCCAATTAATTTACACTTAATACATAGCCCTTCCATCTATTATGAAATCCTACATGGAATTCCACTGTATTTTTATACAAAAAAAACCACTACAAATAACTCCAAAACATTGTCATATGTCACAGGTTTTTTAACATAGTATCTTACGGATATGTGGTCAAATTTATACTTCAATCCAGCTACAGCAAATGAATGTGTTATTCCCTTTTCTCAACATACATGGCTGAATAAGGGTAGGAATGATATTCTCAACAAATCTGCTCGTTTGATAGACTTTTGGAGACAAGGGAGTTTTATGTAGGTTTTCTAAATAGAGTGGAGGCATGTCTATAAAATGCAAATTACTAAGAAAGCAAGAATGTTTTACCCTTACTTTTAAGTGGAAAGCATTATTACAAATTAATTACCTCTTCGGACCTGAGACACGGGGTTCTACATCCTCAAGATTGAGCTCCAAACATGATGAGTACACTCTCTCCAACTGGGGCTGCACAAGAGAAAAATCCCAGTCAAACCAGGTCCTTCCAGACAATTTAAGTATAACTTTCTCAAAAAAATGCATGCATAGTATACCTCACTGTAGTTCAAAAATATCTTATTAGCTCGTAAATAGGAGTCTATCATGGAAACCTGCAAGACAGACATGTAAACAAATGTAGACAACATAAAGCTGTGTGACCTAAGAGTTAACTTCGTAACTCACAGTCTAATCACTTCTACCAGTCAAATTTAGATACCTCAAAGTGAAACCATCCACAAGAAAGAAGCCCATGGTTGCACCATACTCTGGAGACATGTTTGCTATGGTGGCTCAATCAGCCAAAGATAGTTCACTCATACCTTCCCCTGCATAAGGGAGGTAAAAAACAATTATCTAAGGAAAGATTAATCAGATAGACAGGTGGTGCTACAGAGGAAGAAAAAAGATATTAGAGCATATTATGCAAATTAAATATTTACCATAAAACTCCACAAATTTGCCAACAAGCCCGTGTTTTCTTAGCATTTGAGTAACGATCAACACCAAATCAGTAGCAGTCACACCATTTTGTAGTTTTCCTAATAATTTAAACCCAACAACACCAGGTAGGACCATGCTCATGGGCTTCAAAAATATTAGGGATAAATAAATATTTCTCATAACAACTTAACACACATATTGTTAATAATTTATTAATAGATAACTAGTCAGCAGAGCAGAGAATCAAAAAAAATTATAAAAGATACCTCCTTAATAAAAAGATACAAGTCTCTAATTTTAAAATAAGTTCACCAGGTTCTATAACAAATTAACATTGTCTGTACTTGGCCAACCATAGCAGCTTCCGCTTCAATTCCACCATCTCCCCACCGAGCAACACTCAAGCCATCTATCATAGTTGTGTGTGAATCAGTTCCAACAACACTGTCAGGATAAAGCACACCATTTGTGTTGATCTGCATCCATTAATGTGCACAAGCATACTGCTTACCAAGGGGTTAATCTTATTAGAATCACCATCAAGCACGTTCATTGCATCTCGCATGCTAGAAAGATCAACAACAGCAGGCACCCCAGTAAAATCCTGAGATTGACATTCATAGCTCATTGAATACCATAAATAAAGCTCAAACTCAAAGAATCTCATCAACCGTGCGAGTTCATCGACCGATCCAGTAACCACAGAGCAAAAGAGACAGAGAGAATTGAAACGAAGGGAAGGGGAAAAAACCCTAAAAATGTAAAAACCCTAACCTGAACCTTATTGGCAAGCTGAACGACGAGTCTTCCGACGGGGAGCGGCGACTCGTAGGCGTAGGAGAAGTTGATGCACTCGAAGCGCATGTAGCAGGAAAGGACGGGGCCATCAACGGTGAGGCCGACGATGGCAACATCGACGAGGTCGTCGACCTTGAAGATCTTCTTCTAGTACGATGAGAGCTCAGAGTTGGACTTGTTGACGCAGGCCAAAACGACATGCGTTTTGGATCGGAGGCCGATGGTGGCCGAGCCATGCTTTACGTCGCCAGAGCATAGCCGCTAACTCGCGTTTTTCTTGTTGTATGACCGGCGGCAAAAATGCTGAAGGCAATGACAGCATCGAAGAGGAAGCGAGTGAGAGGGAGCAATGGAGAATGTGTGAGAAGGGAATGGTTTGGGCTCAAATGATTTGGCCCCCGAGTTGTTTCCCCCTCGTCCATGCAGGCCATAGTAGAAAAAAAATAACCTAATTTTTAGTGTGTTTTGGTAGTGGTATTAGTGTCCTTATAAAATCTAGAAAAGTGGGCCAGGGACAGGGGAGAAGAGCCCCTGAGTCAAGCAAGTTGACCTCCTGGGCATGACACCAGCGTAGTAGCGCCCCAAGAGTGCTTAAATAATTGGTTCCTAGCGATTTTGGATTAGTGTCAACGATGAGCACAATAGCAATGTGACTCCAGGCTAATTACGTCCGACAACGTTTTTAACCTAAACAACACCCCCCTTTAATCTCACCTAAATTTCATAACAAAAATGTTACATGTACACTCAATTTTATACACTCATACATACACCATTAATAATGCATAAAATTTATTCTTATGAGTGTACAAACATTACAAACTTATAGATGATATTCTCAATTATACTTAATTAAGTGCACAAACATTACTGACATTAAAACACAAACTTTATATATATATAAGTATAAAGTGTATGTACGGTGTATATTTTTTTGGAGTAGTAGGATTCATTTCATAATCCCACCCATAATCAGATAAACTTAAGTGAAACCAAATTGTTAGGACTAGACTAGGTCGTGAATACCACTAAAATTTTAAGCATGTATTATATTATAATTGTACCAGAGGGGTACTCTTCGGTCCCTGGAGCTCCGTGGATGTCTCGGACGGGTGGGCACCTACAAGGACTCCGATGCCAAAGTCAGTTGAGGTTGAGGATGAATACGTAAGTATGATAAGCTAGAGTTCTCTCCATACCTGGGTGCCTGGCCTCGCTTATGTACCTGTCGGGTGTTGATGATAGGTTTTGATTCACGCCTCAGTCTCCGCGGACAGAATGCCCCGGTCACTCCGAGATTTTGCCGGTGTGATGGGAGATGATTGTGCTGCGGAAAGGCGGAGTGCGCAGATTGAGTACGCTTCTTCCAAAGGCTGGGCTTCCGGGTCAGGCCCAGCTCTAATGGGCCGAGCGGGACGGGTGAGTCACTTTCGCGGAATGGTCCGTATGGGCCCAGTCCACAACAGGAGCCCCCCAACTCAGGGCGCAAGGTGACTTCGGTCCGAGTTAGCCTTGATTTGCGCAGAAGGGGTGACGGTTAGGCTCGTACCTTTTTGGAGATAGTTGGATTTGACGGGTGACGTGTGATTTCTTAACTCGTTTGATGGATGCCACGTGTCCTGCTTTTTGGGCGTTTTGCCTTCCCGAGAGATGAGTGGCAGAGTTATAATGATGATGGGCCTCTATTATTTTTGGTGGGAAATGTAACACCCTAGCTTAGCAACTTATTCTTAAGTCATAATCTGCGTCTGCTAAGTTGTTATCTGCTGTGTGGGAATACTGGTAG
>QANU01089926.1:7184-51638 GCA_003254905.1 Nissolia schottii
CTGTCAAAGTGTTGCCACGCTTCTGCATGAGATGGGTGCGTCATATTACCATCATTTCTCTTGTTGTCGTAGTGCCATCTCATGTGTGGTGCTGAGCTCGTCGATGCAAACAACCTTTTTAGCCTTGGGATCAACGGTAAATAATGCATTCTTTTGTACGGGATTTTCTTGTATCTCCCAGGACCAACTCTTATTGGTTTAAACCTAGCGGCGCCACAAAATCTGCATTCAGTTAAGTTTGCCTCGTCCTTATAGTACAACATACACCCCGCAGTACAACAGTCAATCTTTAAGCACGTCAGCCCAAGTTTAGAGAAAATTTTTTTGGCTTGATAAAAGTTTGACGGTATGTCACTATTAGGGGGTGTTAATTCCTGGATGAACGAAACCCACTGATCAAAAGATCTCGCGGATTGATTGGCACCAGACTTCATACACAACATCCTAATTGCCGTAGATAACTTCGTATGTGCAGAGCCTTCCCAGATCGGAGTATTTGCTTCTTGTAATAGACTGTAAAAGTTGTTAGCCTCGGTGTTAGGTTCTTCGTCCAGCATGGCTCCGTCGAATGCATCGTTCACCATTTCAGAAAGTCTATCATTATGATTAAATTCAAACCCTCCAGTTTCTTCGTCTTCTTCAACGCGTGTGTGACGTGTAACTGAACAGTGGCTCCTACTAAACTCATTGACGCCGTTGCCATCCACTTCTCCGTGGTCAGTCCATATCCAATAGTGCCGCTCAAATCCATTCTTATACAGGTGCAGTTTAATTATTTCAACATCCAGAATTATACAGCGCTTGCACAAAGAACACGGACATCTAATGTTTTGCTCAGCTAGTCTAGTTGCAGATTTCATACAAAAGTAGTCGACACCCGCAAAAAATTTCGCCTTGATCACACCTCGGTTCTCATGTAATCGATCGTACATCCAAAATCTATTTGCGGGAATCATGACTTTTACAAGGATCCTACATGCATGTAGATGAAATTATTGAAGTTCTACCCTCATTATTTTAATTTCACACAAAATTTCCTAAACAGTTCTAAAGCATAGGCCCTCCAATCTCCGCAAATAACATATAATCACCGTTGCCAGCACATCAATGCAAACAATGTCGGAAAGAAACGCTAAGCGTTCCTTCCCCCATTCCAGCCATACAGCTCCAATCCTACAAATCTATCCTATGAAAATAAGTCTCTATATATCCTAGTTAAGTTTGAGTTAAAGAGACATACAGAAAATCTCGTTGTCCTTGCCAATGAGCAAGTTGATTGTTCAATGTCCCTTGATCTTCAACACCTCCAGATTGTACAAGTTGATGGCAACAAATTCCCTTTAGCCAAAACATAAGCATAGACATATACATAACATATGTCAGAAAATTATTCCCACTAAAAAATAACACAAATAAACCCAAAACAAACTCAATCACACAAATTCAGGGCACATGAAGCATGAAGAATAACCAATGGGTATGTTAACATCTATTCAAGAAAGATGAACCACAAATAAGTTTAGGGTACCTGAGACGTAGTAGATTGAGGAGTGACGAGAGCAGAATGATAAAACAAACAGGAATGTGAGAATCCAGAGCTTTAGAGAATGGCGGATTTGGTCATTATAGGGAGGGGCGAATTTGAGAGTTGAATGGGGAGAAAGAAATGGGGAGAAAGAAATGAATGAGGAGAAGAGAAAGGAAAAACTCTTAAGTATTCAGGTCTCTCAATTACCGTCGGCTCGAACCGACGGTAATAACGACACAAGAGACGGTAACAGTCGCGGTCCAAACGCACCGTATCATTAAATCAATTACCGTCGCAAATAACCGACGGTAAGTGATGCACCTAAACGACGCGTTAGTGGAGGATAGTTTCCGTCGGAAAAGAGAATTTTCCGTCGGAATCAAATAAGGAGGCGCCACTTTTTTGGCGCCATGTTAATTTTTAGGCGCCAATTACCGTCGCATTTAACCGACGGAAAAAGAAGGCGCCACTTTTTGGCGCCATGTTAATTTTTAGGCGCCAATTACCGTCGCATTTAACCGAATTTTTTGGCCACATTTACAGTCGCATTTAACCGACGGAAATATGTGAATTTTTTATTGCCTTGTACCGTCGACTAGAACCGACGCTAAAACCCTAAACAGTTACCGTCGCTTATAACCGACGATAATACCCTAACGTCTTAGGTAATTATCGTCGCTGATAACCGACGGTAAAACCCTAAACCCTAAATAGTTACCGTCGTGTATAACCGACGATAATACCCTAACGTCTTAGGTAATTATCGTCGCTGATAACCGACGATAAACACCAACGTAGCAAATAATACGGTAAACCATGTTAAATTTTTTACCTTCTGTTTTAGTTTTTTTTATGCTAACATGTGTACTACTAATTACCACCCATTCTTTGATTGATTTATCCGAACAAATAATTAACTACAAATTAAATTCGCCGAATTTAACAACTAATGGACGGTAAACATAATATTAAAATTGGGTTACGGTTTATTAATTACAAAAACTAAAAGAAAGCTAAAAACAATAATTAGTACGGACATTAATTAGATAAGTTCACTGGAAGTTAACAAAAACTACAAAAAAACAGTAAAAAATATCCTAAGAAGCTGGTGGCTGCTGGTCGTGCTCGTCGTCCTCAGACTCGTCGTCCTCGGACTCGGAATCGGAGTCGAAGCTAGGAAGCTAGAATGGCGGCAGATTCTGCGTGCTGGTCCCTGAAGCTGATCCACTAAAAATGCGCATAAAGCCCTTCATCGTGTCAGTGAGCTTCTTCATCTTGTCCCTTTGCTTCTTATGCTTCTTATTCGTCCTCTCCCACTTCACCGCCTGCTGCTGCATCTCCTGGTTCAACTTGAACACGATTTCTCAGAGCTGGTCATTCTCTGCTGATACACTCGCAGCTGACCCAGAACCAGAGCTACCGATGGGGTTCCCCTTGACGGTAACACCGAGCTCCGTGCCTCGGCCATAAACCCTTCCACGGTTTCGGCTGCCAGACACGCGTCTCCATATCTCCTCCTCGTTGATAGCGGGAGGCGCACTGCTACCCTCTTCTAAACTTTGAGTCTGCTGAGACTGAGCCTGTGTTAACGCTGCTTCAAATGCAGCCTACATAACAAAAATGGACGGCCATTAGTTAACGATATTATAGTTTAAGTTAAAAAAACTAATACGAATATTAATATGCTTACAGCGGTTTCCTCCGAACGTGCATCGACCCACTTCGTCTTGTCGCTCTTATAGGTGTGGGTCTCGCGGAATAGTTCCGCCTCTGTCGGCGGCTGGCTGAAGGTTTTTTCCTGCACATTAAACACCAACCATTATTTTAATTACCTAATTTATTAAACTGGAGAAAAAAGAACAACCCACGCTGACCGTGCATCATAATTACCAGTCGCATCCGCGTGTCCCCCAAGCTGGCAGAGCCCCCTGTGTGGACGTTGCCACCACGACCCATAGTTCGCGCACGCTTCGAGCTGGCAGACCGGGCCTTGTACTCCTCAGTGGCCCAATAGCGCTTCAAGTCCCCTAGCTGCTCGGTCGTGATCCATGAGGGGGCTGGGGTTTTCCCTCTCTTGATGTCATCATAAAGTTGTTGTAGGCGCCTTCCAGCTCGGTAGTTGAACGCCTTCTTTGCAGCCTCAATCTCTCTCGGATCAATGGTAAAATGTTCCTGCAAACAAATATCACAATTATATGCATTATATTATTAATTTGTTATTACATAATTTCAAGACAATAGCGAACGACAACATATATATTTCCAACCTTGAAAGTGTTGAACATCCGCTCCTTCTCCTCGGGACGGAGATCCTGCCACTTTCCAACGAACCGGTAGTAGCACTTCTTCACCGTATCCGTCACAACTCGCTTTGCTACTTTGTGCGGAATGAACCTACACAAGACATCGAACACTCCCATGTTAAATAATTAATTAATTAATAATATCAAATTTAATTAATAAAGTAAATTACGCTAAATTCATTACATACCCGCTGGCTTTACTATCAACTCGCAAAACGGGCCGATCCTCGGTCGATGAGGAGTCAGTGCGCAGGTCACCACCAGCACGACCACTCGACCCAGATGGCTGCTGAGCCTCGGGCTGGCTCTCGTTAGGGGAAAAGGCTCGGGGAGGTTCGTCCGAATAGTCCCCGAACACTCTTTCGCCTTCCCCTACCGCCGGCGACTGGATGAAACTGAGGGGAGGATGGTCGCCTGGAGTCGATAGCCCCGGTGTGGGCATAAAACCAGCCCCCGTCGGTGACCCGGACGAAGGGGCCGACGTCCTGCCTCCCCTCCCTCGACCAGGGCGTCGTGAGGGGAAGTACTCATTCACCTGCTTCTTTCCCTTGTCGCCGGCCATTACTTAACTGCACAAATAAAAAAAAAAATTGGGTTACGATAACTACACATACATAGCATAATAAACATAATTAAATCTAATTAACCCCTAAACAACACCACGACTAATAATAATAATAATAACAATAATATTAATAACAATAATAACAATAACAATAACCATAATAATACTACCTACATATAGCATCTAAACCCTACATATAGCGTACACTACCTACATAATACTAAACATATAGCAAATACTACCTACACAATAATACTACCCACATTATACTACTAAACATATAACATATACCATAATAATATAATTTATAATATTATAATACAACATATATATATAGAACATAACATACACTACCTATATATATATTATAAATATATATATAACATATATAATATAACATATTATAAATATATATATATATATATATGCCATACATTCAACACACATATATACATATATATATATATAATATATACACTACCTATATACATATTATAAATATATATATATAACATACATACAACACACACACACATATATATATATATAACATACATACACTACCTATATACATACATACACTATCTATATATATATAACATACATACATACACTACCTATATAACATACATACACTACCTATATACACTACCTATATATATATATAACATACATTATCTATATATATATATAACATACATACACATATATATATATATATATACACAGTTATACATACATGAAGACGGTGGCGGTGGCGGACGGTGCGGCGGCGACGGCGGACGGTCGCGGCGGTGCGGCGGAGCGCGAGAGAGAGAGGAGGAGAGGAGAGATTGTGGTTTCGGTGGGGGAGGAGAGGGTCTGATTGTGAGAGTTATATAAGAACCTTACCGTCGGCTATAACTGACGGTAAATATGTTCATAAATGACCTGTCGGTTGATAATATCGATGTAGTTACCGTCGGCTATAACCGACGCTAAAAATAGCAACGTTCGCGTTTCCGTCGTTTGTAACCGCCGCTAACGCGCCTTTTTGAATTATTGTCCCATTACCGTCGGTTGTAACCGACGGTAAATATGTTCATTAAAGGCCTGTCGGTTGATAATATCGATGCAATTACCGTCGCTCTTAACCGACGCTAAAAATAGCACCGTTCGCGTTTCCGTCATTTGTAACCGCCGCTAACGCGCCTTTTTGAATTCTTATCCCATTACCGTCGGATGTACCCGACGGTAAATATGTTCATTAATGACCTGTCGTTTGAAAATATCGATGCACTTACCGTCACTCCTAACCGACGCTAAAATAGTACCGTTCGCGTTTCCGTCGTTTATAACCGCCGCTACATTAAGGAGGACTTACCGTCGGATTGTTCCGCCGGTAATGGTTGCACGTGCCATCTTTCTACTGGTCTTAGTTTCCGTCGGTTATAACCGCCGAAAAATTCATTCCCGCCATTACCCGCGAAGACTTTATCGGCGGTCTTTGCGTCGGTGAACCGATCCAACGGTAAGTCGACCCCTTTTCCTCACGTCGATCGGTTACCGTCGGAAGTTTCATTTTTTCCGACGGTAATACCGTCGGGTCGTGTCCGACGGTAATCTTGAGACGGTAATAGGCTGTTTTGTTGTAGTGGCACCTAAACACAAACTTTATATATGTTGATGCACCACGATGTATTAAAACAAAAGAATGAAACAAGGATTACATTGCATAATCTCCATGGATATTTTACTCAAACATAAATAAGCCACAATCTTTATACATTTGGAATGAACAAATTTTATAACAAGTAGTGTACATAAACCAAATCGTATAAGCCACCCTAAACACTAAACCATAACATATTTGCGCATCCTTTTCCATGAAGAGCTTTATCCCAGCATTATCTGACATTACATCGACTTTCGGTGTAGGTTAGCAACAGATGCCCCTTTGAGTGATTGTGGAGGAGGCATTTTCTACAACATTGAACAATTAACATCAGTAATTTGTAATTCAAAGGCTTTTAGTCACACTTTTATACATTCTAATGCATAAACTTTACATATATGCATATTACGTAATGTACGGTAACTGATTGGAATGCACAAACATTATATGACGATGTGAGCAAACATTATACGACCTTATGTGTAAACATTAAGTACTGGGTACAACACTGATTTCATTCAAACGCAAACATTACATGACGGTGTAAGCAAATATTATACAACCATATGTGCAAACATTAACACTGAACCCAATGCTTGGGGTTTCAACTCAATAATGAACCCAATGCTTGGTATTTAACTCAACAATGCTTGGGTTTTCCACTGAAACCATATGATTTCACTCAAACATAAACATTACATGATGATGTGAGCAAACATTATACGACCATATGTGCAAACAATATCAACACTGATTTCACTCAACAATGCTTGAGGTTTCCACTGAACCCATACATGATTACATACATCACCGGATTTTATTCAAAAGCATAAACGACAAGCATTATACATACAGCACAGAAGCAACTTACTATTTTCCTCAAAAAAAGAAGATCTTTGTGTTAAACCAGATGCATTCGATGCACTCACCATTGTTCATCTTCTGGAAATACTTGTGCATGAGATCCCAGAGGACGAAGAGAATGAAGAGAGTGAAGAGAGCGGAGAACAACGAATGGTTAAATCCTGTTTTGAATCGCCATTTTTGGAGCAAAATTGTGAAGAGAACGAAGGAAGTGGATGATGCTGACAACAAACGTGGCTACAGGCGCGCGTTTGTGAGAGTGGGAGAGAGAGTGGATGTGGCGATTTTTTGGGGGGCCATAGTATTTTAATATTGGTGTATGTATGGTGTATGGAATATGAGTCTACGTACAGCAGAACTATTCATAAAATACTTTTGCTAAAAGTCACTTCAACTTTCACTTTTTTAAAAGTGAAACATAAACTTTATAAAAACAAAAAAACTTATATTTTAAAGTCAATCTAAACTCACCCTTTCTCATTAATTTCTCGTGAGTATCTTATCAAAATCTATACATAATAAGGTCATTTAAAATTTTTACACAAGATAACTGATTCCATAACTTGTGATACTCTAGTATATGTATTTTTATTTTTCTAGTACATAAAAAATTTATGAAGCAGGAATAGTTTGTTCCACAGTCAAGCCTGAGCCAAACTGCCTTTTTTACTACCCTTGCTTTGTCCTTTTAGTTTATCAGGAGCTGGACCAAGCCTTACCAAGGACTTTGAGGATAAATTCGAGATCCATAAGTTGACATGATCATCTGTATAAACAAGGGCAGTTGAAGATTGACAAATAGAACAACAAGGACACAAGCTAGAACGGGTATTGAAATCGACGTAAAGTGATATCCATATCCCGTAGTGATATCCCGTGGCACTTGTTAAACATATTGAATAACACTAGTAAATGGACACAACAAAGACTACAGAGAAAATACAGAGAACAAGAAATAATAGAATTGTATTATGAGAGTTTTTTATTTACGTAGGAGATTGAGCCTATTTATAGGCTGAAGACTCAACGGCCAAAACACAACGGCCAAAATAAATTACAATCAATTAGTAAGACTAAATCAAATCAAATCAATTATGATCATTAATATAAATTATTCTTAACACCCTCCCTCAAGCTAAAGCTCCCCGAGCTTTAAGCTTGTCATAGTTCAACGGAGGGCTGAGTGGGGCAGAACCAAAAAAACGGCAACAAAGGCTGGGCGAAACCAACGAAGGCAACAATGGCTGGGCGGAACCAGCGAAAGCAACAGTGTCTGGGCGGAACCAGCGAAGGCAACAGTGGCTGGGCGGAACCAGCGAAGGCAACAGTGGCTGGGCGGAACTAGCAAAGGCAACAACGGAAGCAACATCAGGAGTTAGGCGGAACCAACTAAGGCAACATCGAGAGCTAGGCGGAACTAGCTAAGGCAACAACAGAGGCAACATCAGGAGTTGGGCGAAACCAACTAAGGCAACATCGAGAGCTAGGCGGAACTAGCTAAGGCAACAATGATATGCAACAATCGAGACTATGCGGAGGCATATTAAGTCAACATCAAGATTATGTGGAGGCGGTTAAGCGGAAAATTGGCGGAAGGGAGAATATGGGTTCAAGGTGGGAACCATGGCTCTGATACCATGTTAAACATATTGAATAACACTAGTAAATGGACACAACAAAAACTACAGAGAAAATACAGAGAACAAGAAATAATAGAATTGTATTATGAGAGTTTTTTATTTACATAGGAGATTGAGCCTATTTATAGGCTGAAGACTCAACGGCCAAAACACAACGGCCAAAATAAATTACAATCAATTAATAAGACTAAATCAAATCAAATCAATTATGATCATTAATATAAATTATTCTTAACAAATGAAATCAAATATAAATATATATTATTATTCTTAACACCCTCCCTCAAGCTAAAGCTCCACGAGCTTTTAGCTTGTCACAAGTGAAGGTTGTTAAGAGAAAACAAGAGCGGAGCCAATGACTTATACGGAATCGGAGACTGCACAGAGGCAGCGATAGGCAACATCGGAGACTGCACGGAGGCAGCGGCAGACAACATCGGAGACTGCACGGAGGCAGCAATAGGCAACTTACGGAGACTGCAACGGAGGCAGCAATAGGCAATATCGGAGACTGCACGGAGGCAGCAGCAGACAACATCGGAGACTGCACGGAGGTAGCAAAAAGCAACTTACGGAGACTGCACGGAGGCAGCAATAAGCAACTTAGAGAAGAGCACGGATCTGGCAACGACGACGGGTCTTGGAGAGCGACAGTGACATGGAAGAGGGTCTCTCCGATATTGGTGACGTGGTGCTTTGGTGGTGCGGAGCAGCGTGCGGAGGTCGGTGCCGTCGGAGACTAGCACGGCGGAGGGAGGCGCCGGGAGGAGGAGGCTGTGGGGAGAGGCAGCGGTAAGAGGACTGCACAACAGAGATGGCGGAGGGAGATGCCATGGCAGTGGCAGAGGGAGAGAGGAGAAGGTTCACGGAGGATGCCATGGCTTTGATATACCATGTTAGAAGATAACATGATTCTATATATCAGAGGTTGAATTTACAATAGAATGTTAGCCTATTTATAGGCTGAGGACTCAACGGCCAAAACATAACGGCCAAAATAAATTATAATCAAATCAAATCAAACATAATTTATATCAAATCAAATCAAATATAAATATATATTATTATTCTTAACAGCACTAAAGTGAGAGCTGCACCAAATGCTATCATTGTTGTCACTATAACAATGAACAAATAAAACAGGCCAAGTATCAATGTCTGAGGTAATGTAAAGAAGAATTTGCGATGCAATTCTTACTTGTATTGCTGTCTAAAATCAGAATATATGTTGACAAAGTTGCTAAAAATAGCTACCTTAATCTATGCTAATCAATTGTGGAAATTAAATCAATCCCAATAATAAGTTAAATCAATCCCAATAATAGAGGATATTCGTAGAGAATATCAAGGGATCTCACAGAATATCACAAAATCTTAATACCCCCTCAAGTTGGAGCATATGGATTACAAATGCCCAACTTGGAAGGTACGCAATCAAATCGAGTCTGTCCATTTTCAGAATTAGCCCGCACAATCTCCATTTTGTTACTGTCATCAACACTGCTCCAAGGTGCAAGGCTACTTGTTTCTGTATCAACAATTTCAGGTGCTGAGGTCTGCGATTCAGCATCAGGAAATTCATTTTCAGAAAACACTACATCTCTCGATGTCAAGAACACACCCAATTCCAAATCGTATACTCGCCAAACCTTTTTACCATGGGGATATCCCAAGAAAACGTATCGTCGACTTTGACTTGCAAATTTATCCCCTTTAGAGTCTGTGAACATAACAGAAGCTCCCAGACACCCGTAGATGAGTGAGAGACGGTGATTTGCTATAGAGCATCTCATACGGTGTTTTTCCATTTAATACAATTGAGGGCGTGCGGTTGATTAAGTATCCTGCAGTTAGAACACATTCTCCCCAAAATTCAATGGGAAGATGAGCTTGACAGCGTAGTGCACGAGCAACATTAAGAATATGTCTATGCTTTCGCTATACTCGTCCATTTTGTTGCGGAGTTCCTGTGCAAGATGTTTCATGTAGAATCCCATGTGTTTAGCGCGAAATAATTCTGAGGAACCTCCCGGAGCCTCACAAACAGATTGTTTAAGAGGGGACAAGCAACTGCACGGTTCTCAGGTGAAGAACGCGTTCGGACTGTACGAGTACGTGAGAAATGGTGGCGATGCTCGGAAGAGTAAATAACATTCAAATAAATGTGACTGGAGTGACTTGATTACAATGAAAATATTCTTGCCAGAGTAAAGGATTTGAAGTGCGGAACTTAGAACAACGAACTTGAAAGAAAGGGGGGGGAAGTGTGTCAAGGTTTGAGGGAAATCTACGATTACAACTACTCCTAGTAAAGCAAGAAAATTGCTGGAAAGGTAAAGAAAGATAAAAAAAGGGTTGGTGGCATACGCGTGCTTCTGTTTATAGGTTGCTAACTGCATGTCGGGGACTTACTGAACCATGTAGGTAAGTCTGGTATCCACCTTGAACTTAACCCTCGAGCCTTGTATTTTTAGCCTTGAGACTCTTCAAAAGTTGGTAATCGTGTCAACAATTACCCCCTCGGCCCACAAAATGCAGGCCAGTTACGTTCACATGAATGTCACGATGCGACGGTTGCCATCCTCGACTGATTGTGGCCCATGGTTTGCGGGTGCATGGCTCCTTCGTGTGCGTCGTGCTATTGCAGTTACCTTCTTCGTGCGTCTGAAACTTAGTGTGCAACAATTATCTTCTTCATGCTCCTGTATCATGGCGCTTTTTATGGGACATGGGTGGTTGTCTCTTGTAGAGGTGCCGATAGACTCGGGAGTTATGGGATGGATTTGAATTAAGAATCGTCCCCTCCACAACTAATTCCCCGAGCGACTTGTTGAGTGTTAACCTTGTCGCAATGTTGGCCTTAGTAGGAGGCCATTCCAGTGGGATGGGGCATTACTGTTTTCCCCTTCTCGTTACAGTTTTCACTTTGAGTGGCTGGCGCGGGATAAGCACTTTAGCCTATCGTTGTGGTCGCAATGGTCTAGCGACAACATTTTTCCCCATATCGACTTAGTAGGTCAATCCTAGTGGTGAAGTTTCTTCCCACTGTTTTGTCTGACTTAGTCCGCAAGGAATACCTTTCTGTGACCTATTCTTAGTTAGCTTCTAGATTAACGCGCTAGGTTCATTGCTGCGACGATGACTTCGTCATCAAGAGTGCTTGTCGCCTATGGTGTTTACGAAGCTACCTCTTGGTTGTATCTCACTTTAGGTCTGGACGCGAATTTCGAAAATAGTCATCCATGCACACAAATTCTGTGCCATTGTCACTAAGCAAAACTTTCACTTGTTTGCTCAATTGACGCTCTACCATAGCAAAGAATTGGCACAATCATGTGAAAACTTCTTTCTTTTCTTCCAACAAATAAATCCATACAGCTCGTGAATAGTCATCCACAATGGTCAAAAAATATCGAGCACCACAATGAGATATAGTTCGATAGGGTCCCCACAAGTCACAATGAATTAACTGAAAAATATCCATTATTTTATTAATACTGAGGGGAAAACTTTCTCTACATTGTTTTGCTCTAAGGCAAACATCACAAGTTTTATTGCTGAGTGCATTATTCCTACTAGAATCAACATTTGGAATAAGCTCCATAACATTACAAGAAGGGTGTTCCGGTCTCCTATGCCACAAATCAAAATCATTTCCAGCAGCCACACCAGATTTTACAGCAGCAGCAACAGCAAAACCCGTTCCTTGAAGGTAGTAGACCCTTCTCTTCGTTCACCCGCTCCAATCACCATCCTCGAGATACGGTCCTGTACAACACAAAATTTGTTAGTGACTTGAACCATGCAGTTTAATTCATCAATAAGACGTGATACTGAAACCAGATTGCATTTCAAGCGAGGCACATAGAGAACGTTTCGTAATTTTAGAGTTTCACTAAGCACCACCATTCCTTCCTTAGCAGCAAAAAATTTGCTTTCCATCTGGAAGCCCCACTGGGCATCCCAATACATTTCTCAAATCAGTCAAGTATTCCAGCTCTCCTGTCATATGACGAGAAGCACCTGTATCTATGATCCATTGATCGGAATTAAGCTTACCAGTCAACTGTTCAGTAGCTCTTAATTTGACATTATTTAACAGATTCACTAATGTTTGCCACTACTCGCCATTGAGTCCACCAAGAGCAGAGTTTTCAGCATCGGTTATCAAGTTGTTAGGTTCTGGTTTGGACACATAGGCTTGGGTTGCATTTGCTTTTGTCTCTGGGCAACCAATTATTTGAAAACAGTTCTCAGAGTTGTGTCCTGAACGATTACAGCTGCTGCAGATTATACTTCGGTCCTCGACTTCAGTCCTGCCACAAAATCTTTAAGGTCTGGTGATTTTTCTCTCCAGGTTGTTTGATTGTTCCATCTATGAGCCCCATCTTCTTCCTTGCTCTCAATGCAGTTCTGAGAGAGCGGGCGCTCATCATAGTTCTCCCCTTTTCAGTTGAGCGTGCGTCAAGAGACTTCCTGGGTTGCCTGCAGCAGTTATGTCACAAGGTGAGATTGTCTTTCTCAGCCTCGCTTCTTCAGGAACATCTTCTGTTCCTTTATCTTTGTTCCTGCTTTCTCCTTCAGTCATGATGGCAATGTCAGAGAACGCTCTGATACCATAAAGAAGAATTTGCGATGCAATTCTTACTTATATTGCTGTCTAAAATCAGAATATATGTGTACACAAAGTTGCTATAAATATTAGCTACATTAATCTATGCTAATCAATTGTGAAAATTAAACCAATAGCTACCTTAATCTATGCTAATCGATTGTGGGAATTGAATCAATCCCAATAATAGAGGATATTCATAGAGAATATCAAGGGATCTCACAGAATATAACAAAATCTCAATATGCAAGAAAATCTTCCTCGGAGTAGCTCGAAGTTAGGACTGCTAGAAACATCACGAGAGAAGCCACAGAGGTAAACAAAGCAATTGCATCCGATACTATGAAAACCATGAATGTTTTATCTGACATGAATATTGGAGTTCCTTTCTCTTGGTTGTTTCCGCCAGGTACGGTGAGGACAGCGGCGAAAACAACCGTTGCAATAAGAGTTGCCACTATCATACAAGAGTTTGACATGTCCTTCATCCATTTCTCCCCTTCTTCACGACAATGTTTGTGCTCTTCCCTGAATAATTGCCAAGCTGTTTTACCATCTTGGTTCTTAACTTCCTTATGGAGAGGGTGATCCAATTCCTCTACTGCCGGTTCGAGATTATGCCATGTTATCAATATCTATTTAGAGGAATAAACTACTGTTTTGACTCTTAAAATCAACTCGCTAACATATTAGTCCTTGAAAGACATCATATTATGTTATGGTATCCAAATATTTACTTCCATTTGTCAAATTCATCTATTCATCAAATAAGCTCCGTTTCTTGACAGATGGGCACCTGTGCGATTATTTGTCAGAGGTGTGCACGTGTAGAAAGAAACAAAGCCCACTTGACGAATGGATGGAGTTGGCAAACATAAGCACACATTTGGATATCACAGGCTAGTATGATGTTTTTCAGAGACTAACATGTTAGTGAGTTGATCTTTGAAGGACTAAAATGGTGGCTTAATCCTTTTTAGAATTTAACTTCAAAATTTGTTAGAAGGTGATTTATAAGAGTAAACAAACCTTAAACCACTGTAACTCCTCTTGCATTCGAAATGCTCCACTTGAAATTGATGGCAGTTGGGGGAAAGGATGCCTTGCTGCTAAATGTGGTCTGGTGTTTTTTGATTTATTCATATTCATTGTCGACACTAAAATCTTGCAAACAATCGGCATCTTGTGTATTAGATTGAAAACCTTCTCTTGCCGATATTTTATGGCGATTTGAACTACATATCCTTCATTTGGCACGTGAGTCCAAACCAAATCGGGAAAAAACTGGAAACATATCGATAAAATCTCAACTGATGTCAGCACTCACAAAAGACTGCCAAAATTGAGTGTCATTCAAGGCTAAAGCTTGAGAGCAAACATATTCTACCAATCTCACAGAACACACTTGCCTAAACTTTGTATCTTTTTTTCTGTTGCAGTACATACAATTTAAGCAATATAGATTGTTCCTCATCCTTTTATGCCCTAACTTTACAGGTAAGAATCAAATGGAGTTAAAAGCGATTTGAATTTTGAAACAATGAATGAATTGAGTTACAAAATCAGGAAGCTTGAGTTATAAAAATTTTTAAAGCTTCCCATGTACAGCATTGACCGATTTCCATATCAAAATAATGATTGGGAGATTATGACTGTGTCTAGATTGGCATAAAATACCAAATCAAGTAGGATAATTATCCTTGCATACGTGACTACGATATTGTTGCAAACTCACATTTATTGTACATGCACGCCGTCCTTACTTCTCTCTCCCTTTCCCAACCGAAATGGTTTCTTTTCCTTTTTTTATTGAATTTGTTTTTTCTCTTTTCATTTTTTTCTCTCCTTTTCACGTAAATATATAAGTTTGTATAATTTAATTATTTTAAAATAAATCTCGTCAATTAATGACATCTATGCATTATTTTTTGTTGACACAAAAGAAAAAAAATAAAAACAATCGTATTTTTTATAACAAATTGTAAAAAAAAAATATTCAACTCGATGCAAAACAAAAAAATAAAAAAAGATAAATCAATTTAAATAAATAAATAAATACAAGTTTTTATTATACTTAGACAATCGTAATAAGTGGGTGTGCAAATATCACTACTCATGACATTCTATATAGATTCATAAGCTGACGTGGTATTCTTAAACAAGCGCCACATAAGTTCTGAAAATAGAAAAACAGGGACACAAGCCATAAAAACTATTGGAATTGACAACTATTTCAGCCTATCCCGTAGCACTAAAGTGAGAGCTGCACCAAATGCTATCATTGTAGTAATTATAGCATAGAACAAAAAAAACAGGCCAAGCTCCAATCTCATAGTTAATGTCTCGACAAAATCTTCTTCGGAGTAGCGCGAAGTTTGGACTGCTAGAAACATCAGGAGAGAAGCCACTGAGAGAAACAAAGCCAATGCATTCGACACAGCGAAAACCAGGAATGTTCTATCTGACAACAATATTGGAGTTCCTTTGTCTTGGGTGTTTCCGCCAGGTACGGTGAGGACAGCGGCGAAAACAACCGCAACAATAAGAGTTGCCACTATCATACCGGAGTCTAACGTGTCCTTCATCCATTTTTCCCCTTCTTCACGACAATTTTTGTGCTCTTCCCTGAATAATTGCCAAGCTGTTTTACCATCTTGGTTCTTAACTTCCTTATGGAGAGGGTGATCCAATTCCTCTATTGCTTGTTCGAGATTATGCCATGTTATTAATATCTATTTAGAAGAATAAACTACTGTTTTGACTCTTAAAATCAACTCGCTAAGATATTAGTCCTTGAAAGACATCATATTAGGTTCTGGTATCCAAATATTTACTTTCGTTTGTCAAATTCATCTATTCTTCAAAAAAGCTCCGTTTCTTGACAGATGGGCACCTGTGCGATTATTTGCCAGACGTGTGCACGTGTCGAAAGAAACAAAACCCACTTGACGAATGGATGGAGTTGGCAAACATAAGCACACATTTGGATACCACAGACTAGTATGATGTTTTTCAGAGACTAACATGTTAGTGAGTTGATCTTTTAAGGACTAAAATGGCGGCTTAATCCTTTTTAGAATTTAACTTCAAAATTTGTTAGAAGGTGATTTATAAGACTAAACAAACCTTAAACCACTGGAACTCCGCTTGCATTCGAAACGCTCCACCTGAAATTGATGACAGTTGGGAGATATCATACCTTGCTGCTAAATGTGACGCGGTATTGTTTGATTCATTCATATACATTGCCGAGACTAAAATCTTGTAAACAATCGGCATCTTGCGTATTAGACTAAAAACCTTCTCTTGCCGATATTTTATGGCGATTTGAGCTACATATCCTTCATTTGGCACCAGAGTCCAAACCAAATCGGGAAAAAAATGGAAACATATCGATAAAATCTCAACTATGCCAGATGATGCGGAGTTGAAAATAATGTCAGCACTCACAAAAGACTGCCAAAATTGAGTGTCATTCATGGCTAAAGCTTGAGAGCAGACATATTCTACCAATCTCACAGAAGACACTTGCCTAAACTTTGCATCTCTGATTAGTTTTATGCTACGAACTGCAAATTAACTGTAGTTATTTAATTTAGGGGTAAGAAGAAAAGAAAAGGAGCACCTAAGAGAATAACACATAGGAAATGTACTTCCAAGCAAGTATAACATACCATGATTCGGAATTGTGTTCAAACATTGTCCAAAACATGATTGGTGAGGGCTTGACCGGCCATAAGAATCTCTCAAATCCACTAGAACACCTGATATAGTTGAGCAAGAGGAACATTAAGTTTCAGTAAGGCACCCGGAGGCATGCCTGGTCCCTGAACTAGGCCTTCAACCTAAATTTCTATGTACTGAAAATAGAAAAAATCATTGAGGCAGAAGAGTATTACAATGTCGATGGACAAGAGGAACAATTAAGCCTAAAGAAGAGGTACTTACAATGGTAAATGCATCTTTCCAATAAACCAAGCTTATTTCCGCTTTTGAAGTCCGAAGGCTTTTTTGACAAAACATTAAGTATAATGCTTCCATTTGAATCTGAAATTGTGGCCAAGTTAGGGTGGCGCCGGATAAGATACACGGTGATATCTGCACACATGAGAACCAAGAGGGAAGTTATAAAAAGGATAAAAAAACAGGGTAGAAACATATGAAAAAAAATAATAACATGTTTTATGTTCTTGGAAGCAAGGAACAGAGCGTGTTTATATGGATGTGGGAATAGTCTGGTAACCTTGTACATTAATCTGGCTTTTTTGCTGCACCAGATATATAAAATTTGTGTTTAAAGCCTGGAGCTACATATATTCATTACAAAATGCAGACACTAGAAGAATTGCCTTATGCTTTAGTTAAATTTTATATATAGTTGAAAATGTTTACAAAAGATTTTTATTCCGTTTGGTCCACGCACTATCACTTATCATAATGAAATTTATCAAATAAACATCAGTTTGTCTGCAGGATAAGTACCTTCTGATTTAATGAGTCATTTAGTAGAATGAACTTTACGGCACTAAACGCACAACTAACATTTGTTAAGCTGCCAATAAATACTGCAAACTAACACTAAATCATCAAAGCAAATGTTGGCTCTGCCTAATCTTCTTCCTTGACTAGAGAATAATTGGTTAAACTATTAAAAAAAAGATCAAGATTTTCATGGTTTAAAAGTTGATATGATTTATGATAGAACATTATGATATTGTTTGATCTAAGTAGCCAACCCCACCTAAGTGAGATAATGCTTGTTAAGAATTGATGACTTGAACATTATTTAAAATAGTTTGAACCAAGAAATAAATTGTTAATATTGACACTACTGTCAATCACCTTATTCACAGATAAATCCATAAAGGCAATAAGATTTTAAATTCATATCTGTCTCATAGATTAGGAACCTGAAACAACATAAAACATATACATATACTATGCAGCGAAGCATTATCATTACCATGAAATCCTGCAGCAGTAAGCAATGCGACAAGGTGACTAGCCGAAGAACCAGAGAATGGACAACTAGGCCGCTCATCCGTAGTATTCAAAGCAAGGTACCATGCCATCTCTTGACATCCGGTAGAGGTAATGCTATAGATAAGTGGCGTGAATCCTTTGAAGTCGGTTATTTGTATCAGAGAAGGATTTTTAGCCACCAATGCCATTGCAGCGTTTATGCTTCCGCCCATTGCGACATAGTGTAGGCAAGTACAACCCATCAAGTCCAGTTCTGCAAGTGATTCTGCAGGCGCATGCTGCACCAACTTCTCGACAAGTTGCCACTGGCCTTCTACGGCTGCAACATGTAGGGCAGTCCTGCCAAGTGCAGTGATCTTCGCTGTCCATGCACCAGGGTCGCCATCAAGGAAAGCCTTTGCAGATTCCCAATCACCATTTAATATTGCTACGTGCAGGGGTTGGTAGTGATTGTGGTTAAATCCCCTAGCTTTTTGACAATAATAGTAACAACGTGAGTTCTAATGGAAACAGGAAAGTATAATGTTTAGGGCTCGAAGTCTACAGCATTTCTTTTGCAAACATCGCTTGATAAACAAGTATTATATGTTCTCAATGAACATAAAGTATGTATCCTGACAGAATCACATTGATGTGCTTCTTTTATAATTGTTTTGTCCATTTATATTTGACGTAAATCAGCAATTTAGGATGTGTTTTGGATTTAGTTCTAGTCTATTTTGTGGCTTCAACCAATGATGAGTGGAAAAAGAAATGCATAACTTAATGATGTTTTAATTATTGTCCACATCATTCACCTTGATTACATTTAGGGTTGTCAAAATGAGTCCGGCCGTTTACCCGGTTAAATGGACATGTTTTATATGCAAAAAATAGGCCTGTGAAAATTTGAAAAAAAAATGGTCCGGCCCGTTTGGGCCTGCCAGCCCGGCGGGTTCATAGGCTAGCCTGTGAGCCCTTGACTTTTTATTATTATTTTTTTTTATAAAAAATACCAAAATTTTAAAAGTTTCATTTTGGACTCTAAATTTTATTTTGGAGTTAAGAGTTTAAAGTTTAACTATTTGGACTTATAATTGAGCATGTTAACAATTTGTTATGCTTAACTACTTAACTATATTTATATTGTTATACAGCTGAAGTATTATGACATAGATATTGATAAATTTTGCATTCTAGTCCTTCAATGAGTGTCTACGCCGTACAAGTTGATATATAATTTCAAACCATGTTTATTGATTAATCTACGAGAAAGAGTTCGAATTGTGTTTTTCATCAATAACATAACAGTACTTACATCAATGTTATATGTTGTCATTTAATTAATGAAAGTTGAATTAATTCATGAATCGATTTCAAATAGCATTTGATAGCATTTGATATCTTTCAAGCAAGATAGTTGAAGGAACAAAAATGATAATATAATCTCACAATCAACCATTTAAACTATTTTTTTTTATTAATTAATAGATAGACAATAAAAAATAGTTAAACATGTCCGCGCATACTTATTCACAACTTTGTATTTAAATTATAAAAAATAACCAAAATTTTAATTTTTTTTTAAAACAAAGAACGGGCTGGCAGGCTGACCCGTTTAGGCTCGCGGACCAACCATAAACGAACTGAATCCTAAAAGCAAGTATAATTTTAGCCCGGCCCGTTTAGACACGCAGGCCCAAATGGTCTGGGCCTTAACGGGCCCAACCAACCCGTTTGACACCCCTAAATTTATTCAAGGGGTGGTCCTATACACACCAAATATATACAAAATTCGTATTTCCATTAATAAAATATAACAGTATGATTATTATACCAAGATCAGGAATTACTCAAGAAACAAATGAACACATTAAAGACATACCCGCTAAAAGTATGGTCAACCTGTAGGCGGGGCTTTGACTCATCTGACTGTGACGTCTCGGCATTCACGTCAGATTGCGCCTCAGGCTCCAGGGTCTCATCAGCGACTGCACGAGTGCTATCCGGCGGCTGACCATATCCAGCGGAGGGGAATAATCAGTGGTCAATGGAGGGTTAGAAAATACCACAAACCTGTCCTGATTAGACCCCCCGTCTGATGGGCTACTAGATCCTCCGCCTCTTCGTTCGCCCATCCTGCCTCCCCTCCCCCGTCGCCCCCCGGCTCGCACGGGTAGTACGCGGGCATTTTACCCTTCCCTTTGTCGCCGGCCATCAGTGCACGCTATCTATGTAACTACTACACACAAAAAAAGGCATCAGACATAAATGCAAAAAATGGCGGCATATTATGGAAAAAACAACGGAAAAATACATCACAACGAAGCTACGAGAGAATTTAATTCATATATGTAAAAGACATTGCCCAAACAAATCAATTAAAATAATAACAAGAAGTATACACACGACACTAATATTAATTATTTGCAATATTTAAATATTTGGTTTTTCACTTTAAATACAAGCAAAATCGACATATACATATTGTATATAAGAGATTATAATTTTAGTGAATAATATACATGATTTAATAATTAATACAGAAATAGAATTTGACAAATATTAATGCAATAAAATAATTCAAACAAAGTTCATTTTAAAATATAACAAAAATTACTTATCTTTTAGGTAAAAAAAAATTTCACCTTTATATAATTTTACCAGCCAATTTTTAATTTTCATAGGATATGTAATTAATTTATTAATTATATAAGAACGAAAATCTGAGAAAAAAGACAATAATACAAATAAAGATCACACATTTTTCTGACAACTAAAACAATACCTATTCGACATGCATGCATTGTTCTTTATTATTTTGCTATAATCAAAATTGACATTTATAGAATTTTACGTGCCAATTCTCACTTTTCATAGGATATGTAAATAATTTATTAATTATATAAGACAGAAAATTAGACAAAAATAAAATAGTACAAATAAAGCTCACACATTTTTCTGACAACTAAGAAAATGCTTTATTATTTTGCTATAATCAAAATTCACATTTATAGAATTTTACATGCCAATTCTCACTTTTCATAGGATATGTAAACAATTTATTAATTATATAAGACAAAAAAATTAGAGAAAAATAAAATATTACAAATAAAGCTCACACATTTTTCTGACAACTAAGAAAATACCTACTCGACATGCATGCATTGTTCTTTATTATTTTGCTATAATCAAAATTCACATTTATAGAATTTTACGTGCCAATTCTCACTTTTCATAGGATATGTAAATAATTTATTAATTATATAAGACAAAAAATTAGAGAAAAATAAAATATTACAAATAAAGCTCACACATTTTTCTGACAACTAAAAAAATCCCTATTCGAGTTGTCCTAACCTATACGTTTTAAACATCCTGTAATAAAAAAATACAGCTTTATTGTCAGACCAAGCTAGCATAAATTTAGTGTTATTACGACGCCAAATTAATTTGCCCTCTGTTTAATTAATAACATTTCTTTCAGTTGTTCTAACCTTTAAGCTTTACAAACAAACAACACAAGAAAAAACTACAGCCATACAGTATACTACACACACATCCAACAATATATATCACATACAGCCATACAAAGAACATAGTGCACCATCATGCTAAACAAACAACAACATAATAATAACTATTTGTTATGCTTCGGTTCGTGCACAGTGACAATGACACATAATGGCAAATAAACACACAAATGTTTTACAGGGCAGATTAAACCATCCACGATTCAGCCACGGGTTCAAATTTAAAAGCGCACATAAATCGGAAGAAACTGGGCTTTTACCGGGGAGAAAGGTTGGTGGTTGGTGGTGGCAGGCAGTTGCTCGGCACCGGGTTCGCTTGCGGCAGTGATGGTGGCCACGGGTTCCGAAACGTCCACAGGGTCCGATGCCGAAACGGGGGAGCTTCGTGGTGGGTGGTGGCAGGCAGCAGTGGTGGCACGGGCTTCAGTGGCGGCGGTGATGGTGGCCACGGGTTCTGAAAGGGGGCGGAGACAGAGAGACAGAGCGAGACAGAGGCGCGGAGCACCGGAGGGAGAGGATGAGGAGCAGGAGCAACGGAGAGAGCGAGGAGGAGCGGCTGAAGGGGGAGAGGGAGAGAGTGAGAGTGAGTGACGGTGGGAGATAAAAGAGATGGATGCGAGTGCCAAGGGGGTTCTGCGCGGCCGAAGGGGGAGAGGGAGAGAGTGAGAGTGAGTGACGGTGCGAGAGAAAAGAGATGGATGCGTGTGACAAGGAGATGGATGCGAGTGATGAGGGGGTTCTGCGCTGCGGAGTTCATTATAGTTTATATTTTACCGTCGGCTTCCATCGACGGTAAATAACTACAATAAATATGGTAACCATTGCACGACAGCATCGTTCTATTACTCGAGGGTGTTACCGTCGTACTACCATAAACCGACGGTAAGGATTCCAAATATAGGTGTCGTTTCATTCCCGCGCGCGTTACCGTCCGTGTTATCCGACTGTAATTGTCCAGTTGAAGGGTCGTTTCACTCCCACACACTTTAACAGTGCCGTTTTATTTTTTGAAGCTTATACCGTCGGTATGTGTCTGACGGTATATTTGAGAGGAATGACGTTTTAATACTCGCGTCATTTACCGGCAGTTTATCACGACGGTAATACGCCACGTCAGCAAATACTTCCTATTAAAATATACTTTCTTTTTTAGATAAAGATGGTGGTGGGTCCGAGACAAGTACCGTCGGTCCAAACAGCCGGTAATTGTATCGTCATTACCGTCTGAAGGGTAACCGACAGTATGTTGGTTCCCGCCTTATCCCGCGCAATGTTACCATCGTTTTTACCGTCGACTTATTGAATCAGACGGTACTCCATTGGCGCGGAACCCGATTTATTTTCCATGTTCACTTAGCGTCGGATAATGTCATTTTTTGACGGAAAAACCGTCGGGAATCATCCGACGGTAATATATAGGACGGAAATAGTCAAATTTCTTGTAGTGGAATCTGTTCTTACCCCCACTCATGTATGACTCCAGATCGAATAGATGGCATCCCCGCCTCCAAAAAACGTTTGGCTATTTATAAGCACCCAACAATGAAACTTCAGGACGGACACCCTCATTAAGACTTGCACGTTCGCCCCTGCCAACTTACCCGCAGAGCCTCAGCCACAGCCCGCACCACCTCAACGAATACTTCAAGGACTAGGATCTTTGTCGAGACGTCCCATCTGGGTAGATGAGCGCCCAGGAGCCAGTAGCTACGACCTGATTAACCTCAATGGCGAGGATAAGGCTCCTCCTTCTGAGCCAGAGCTAGAATCGCAGCCCGCAGCTAACCCGAGGACGTTTGCTCCACCTGCCCGTGGCCGAGGCATCCAGATCACAGCAAGAAAGAGGGTAACTCCAGTCGTACCACGCCGCTATGCTCACCTTGATCTCACGGCAGTGACCGCTTTGCCTAGCGAGGACGAGCCCGAGGAAGAGGATCTAACGGAGGAGGAGGGGTCAGACGAGTAGCCCCGGGCGCAGGCAGGAGAGTCGCGAGCTTGGAGTGGATCAGCTAGGTCTGGACAGCAGTAGTGATAGTAAGCTTGTACAGCCGTGCAATGGGTAGTACCCATCCACGGAGCCATATTGTACCTAGATATAGTTACGCAACTGGTAGTTCCCGTCCGTACCTAGGTGTACAGTCATATATGGTATGTAGTGTGCGATAATGTAAATATAATGAGAACTACTTTTTTGACTATATGAATGTACATCTAACTGATGCTTTTGGCTGACCAGGTATGTGCTTATATGTTAACGAATAACTATGTAGGCGAGGCTTTGCCATCTATGGCTTGATCGATTATACGATTGCATATCTGCATGGCTCTATGTTCTAAGTACCAGTAATTGCGAAAAGTTTTGAAACGGCCCCTAATTTGAGTAAAACCCTATATTGCAGCGTATTAGGGAATGATAAGAGTTCACATCACCAAGAGAAAACCACCTAGTCTGGAGGGCTTATGACTTATGTAACATCCCACTTTTGCCTTAGTAAAGGTTTCACAAGAAAAGCCTCAGCAAAAGCTCTCCGTATAGGTTAGAAATGTATAAAAGCCTGAATCCTTAGGACAGAGGTTTCTGTAGAATTTTTTCTGCTTAGTTTCTCAAAAATCTGATTACACTTAAAAGATTTCTCTTGGTCCTTAGAATTTGAAGGAAAAATCAAACCGTCGGAAAAACGGAGTTCTACTTGGTTTTGGACGATTCCGCAAACACTAGAATAGTCCCGTTTGGCCTCGTTTAGCCAGTCGAGCTGAGCAGAGGGCCTCAAGTCTCTGGAAACCCTACCTTATGGAGGGAAAGGTTACAAATCCCTTGAATCAACCCTAAATCCTCACTAGGAAGCTTAGGGGATCGCGGAAACTGTAACAACCCGACTTTTTCCCTTCAGTTAAGATGTTATCTAGGAAAGAATTAAAAATATAATAATAAGGAAAAGGTGAGATAAAAATGAAATAAAATTCAAATATTAATTTTTAGTTAAAAATAATTCTTTGACGATCTCGTGACGTCCGGTGACGTTTGGGTTGAAATTAGGGTTTTATTATAATTTCCTCACGACACACAAGAGTCTGTAAAATATATTCATATGAAATTAAATGTAAGAATATTCCAACTAAGATTTAAATATTTACAAGGATAATTAATAGGTCACAACGGCGTGTCCGGAATATTTTTAGGATGTCCGGACATAAATAATTAATGAACAAACATGACCTAAAATACACTAAGGGTAAAATTGGAAAAGACATTATGACCAAAGGCCACTAAACCTACGGCCAGCCCCCCCCCAAAGCCAAAACATACATACATAAAATTAACAAAGTTTCATTTCTTCTTCCTAAGTTCCTAAACCTAGAAATCCATCCAAGCTTCACCAAAGTTCTTCCATCACCATCATTCTTTGCTTTCATCACCATAAGCTACTCCTAAGCTCATCAAGAAGGTAAGCTAGCATCAAGGTTAGGAAGTTCTCTTCAAGTGGAATCCAAGCTCACAAGTTCCAAAACCCTAATCTTCCATAACCTAGGTTTTATGCTTTCTTGACAAAGGAACTTCAAGCAAGCTTCAAGTTCATCTTTTNCTTTGCTATGTTTCCCTATGTTTTCTAAGCTAGACATAACTGTATGGTGATGGTTGGAACTTGTGGTGAAGCCCAAGAAGTGGCCATGGTTATGGTTTAAAGCAATAACTGCCACCAAAATCAACACAAGTCATGCCAAAATTTTAATTCATCTCCTTGAAGACAGAAGACACTTCTGAAGGCTAAAGATTTTCCTCCTTTGTCTCACGATTGTCAAGTCCCTTTGATCGATTTCTTCTACTTCTTCCTCTTGACACCATCTAAAATATGGATAAGGACATCCAAGCTGTATCTATACAGAAAATTTGTTTTAGAAAAATCATAACAAATACTTTACCTCAAAAGGCAAATTCCTAATCAACCAACAACATGATGAAGAATAATCAAAAACAAAATTAATAATAATTGAAACATACATCACAATTAGGGCAACCCTAGAAAGCTCTTCCTCTATTTTTCTCAATTCCAAAAACCCTAAGCACAAGCCTCTTATCACAGTCGCAAATGTATATAGTTGCCTTCCTTCGATTCGAACTTTGTGACTGCAATTGTTCTCTCTTGAGTTTTGCCCTCATCCGTCTCAGTGCAGCCCTATTCAGTCTCAGTGGCTCCTCTTCTCTTCTAAGCTCTGTGTTTTGCGTTTCTTCTCTCTTCAAGGCAAGAAGAAATATTGCACTCTATTTTCTAAGAGGGACCATGATGAAATGAAGTCATTTTGACACTGTAGGATTTCATCCAAAACCACGTTGTTTTGGGCTAATCGAAGGATGTTTGGATGAGTTAAAATGACATTGTTGTCCCACTGACGACCACATCAGTCACGTCAAATGTCAGATCAACACTTTCCGTCAGTGATATAAATACAGGATTAACTGGGAACGAAAAGTGACTAACGTTTCATAAATATCGGACCAAAGTGAACAAAAAAGAATGTAGGACCAAAGTAATTTTTCGACTATAATTACCGGACCAAAATAACATTTTAGCCCAATCATTACGGAGCACAGAAAAAAGCCGCCTGCTGATGATGAGTGATGATCACTGCTCGTCAGCTCCGATAAGTCCAAACCCCACCATCAGATATTGGCTTGGCGCAATTCACCTGTATTCTGTGCTGCAATTTGCAAATATAATACTCAAAAAAAAGAAAAATTATCTCTCATAAAAACAATAATAGTGTGCATGACAAGAGACATGGAGCCACTGCATTATAAAAAATGATGGTGTCCTTTTCCTACTTTTGTCTTTATTTAGCATTTTCTTACATCACTTTTCCTGAATTCTATACATATAAATATAAATTCTCTTTCTAGCTGCTCTTAAAATCATCAAACCCCCTTCCCCACAATTTACTCTCCCTTGCATTTTGGCTGCTCCTTTGTCCACTCTCTTGGGAGACGTGATTTCGGTTTCTCTGAAGCTTTTGATTTTCGGGAGCGTGTTCCTCTGCTGTGAAAAATGTCCGCAGAGACTGGTCTTCTCTTCCCATATTTGCAGAATTTCTCTCAAGAGCTTCAGCAACTTGAACAGTACTGCATGACCCACAAGTTCAATGCTTCGATGGTACCTCACTCACTTTGTCCATTTCTTTTATCACCTTTATATTTCTTCTTTTATTTAGTTTTCTTCAGCTTCTTGTTATTCTATCTGTGCTTCAGTTTTCTCTCTCTCTCTCTCGTGCTATGCTCTTCCTTCTGTGTCCTGAATGTTCGTCTATTAGTTTCTTTGGAGCTAATTGGGGCAAAATAAAATCGAAACATTTGTCTTTTTAATTTTTTCATTTCTTCCATTCCAAATTTGAAGCGTCGTTTTTTAAAGGAAATTTTGCAATTTTTAGTAACTTGATTGATACATCAAGTTTGACAAGTAAAATTTGATAGCTAAACGTGTTTTTGTCAATTTAGCATCCAGTTATTCATTTGATTGTTCCCACCATCCCAGTCATAGTCACAGGTGGAAACAGCTAGAGTTGGCTTTATATGCTGGATCTGGAAAGGCGTAACAAATAGAAAGGAACATAGCATGGATGGAAAGTGTTTTTGGTTGTGTTACTTGCGTGTTCTCTGCTCTTTCCTCCATTTCTTTATTAGTTTCTGGTGTGAAGTGTGAACTCTTAGTGGGGCTTGTCTTTTTGTGCCGCACTGAGGGAGGTTGATTGAGGAGTGAAAAAGTCCTTTTATTCTCTTTTTCTTTATGGCAAAGGAAAAAAGGTTGGACCAAAGGGACGTGTTAATGCTCGCCTTCATAATTTTATCACGCATAAATGTCGGACACTAAGTATATACTTGGAGAAAGGAGGCGATCTCGCTGTTTTGCTATTATTTCCCCCTTTTTTTTTAGATTGTCTGCCTGGTATTCAAGGCTTAGCCTTGACTAATCAGGGTCGACCCGGGTCACGCACCTGGCTATGGCGGGTGAGTCTTCCAGCAGGGATAACTGCGTACCCAAGGTCTCGAATTCGGACCTTACTTAAGTGATATCATGCCGCTTACCACTTGGACCAGTGGTATTTTGCTATTATTTATGTTGTACATAAATAATAAAAAGTATAAGTGGCTTGGTGCGTTGGTCATTGTAAGTTTGAAACAACTCTGAAGTCTTGGATGCTTTGATACTTGTTCTCTTTTTTTTTTTTTTTTTTTCTCTCTTCAAGAATTTGGCTTTAACTGGGGTTCCACTATGTTGTACAGCAATTTTAATATTTTTTGCTGTTCATAACAAAATTGTGATGTCAAGTTCATTCTGGACTGAAATATGTTTTAACGTTTCAGCCATCAACACATGGACTCTTTCAAAGTCAACTTTTCAAGTGAAGCATGGGCTTTGAATTTGCAATCATGTACCTAATTCCAATATAATTAAACTCACTCTAGTCAGCTCCTCCTTTCCAAGTTTCCACGTGGAGGTCCAGCTCAATATGTATTGGAAATTTGGCACGTTTGATTAGCAACAGTTCTGATATGTATTGTGGATATGGGTTTTTTTCCTGTTTGTATATGGTGTTCTCTTTGAAGTGAAATAAAAAGCTAGAAACTCATCAAGATTTTTTAATTATAATTTAACCTACAAAAATATATGCTATCCTGATAATAACACTTAAGAGTCCATCTATCAAACCAGAGAACTTTGCATAATTCTTATTCTATAATTTGAAAGTATGATGTTCTATTTGGCTTCTCTTTTGACATACCTCATAAAATATTTCTCTAACTGCTGTTTTCTTTCTCTTTTTCTTTGTGAAATGTTGAGGAACAATCTCTTTTGGTCTAAATTTTTTTTTTACTTCTATAAACCATGTTTTGGTATGATGATGATGACTTACAACACCCGTTCTTGGTGTTTAGGGATTTTCTTGGTGTATGAGAGCCCTTATAAGTTCAATAGGGAAGAGGGTAGGGGATTGCCAAATGAGGGATCAAAGATAGATCCCACTTTAACCCTCCAATCACAAAGACTAAGATAGATGCCACTGGAGTTGTAGTTCATTGGCTGTGTTAAGAACCATGTTACTTGTTGGAATCATGCAAATTTAATGACGAAAACTTTTGGCATCTTCGGTCTATCTATATCATTTGACGTCCTGTAGAAACTTCTTAGCATTTGTGAGTAAACAAGCATTAAACTGTCAAAATAATTTATTATTGTATAATGTTGTTGGGTTCTTATGTGTCAGTCCATTACTTGAGTTGTTATGGACATAATTGTTGTAGATTCTAATGCTTAACATTAGCTAAACAGTTTACTGATATTATGCGTGATTTTCTTAGGATGATTAATTAGTTGACATCTTCTGTATTTTTTGTTTTCTACTGGTAAAAATTCTGTTTGGGTTGATGATATTCTGCTTCTCCATTGTATAATATTATATTATATATGTTAATTACTCTTTTCTTTCTTACTTTAATGCAGAGTGACCCTGTTCAATCTTCTGCAATGTCAGAGTATGACTTGTTAATAGAGGGAGATCTGTTCAAAGCACCAGAACTTATAATAGAAGAACCACCAATGGACATGGATCCCATGACAGCAGCCATCTCGATGATATCTTCTGGGGAAGATGCCTCCTCTCAGGGCCTAAAATCCACGGATATAGACGTTCTTCAAAACGAAAAGTTTCTGAGTGAGGTGTTCTATGAGTGCAAAAAGGATCTCTTAGACAAGGAAGCAATAGAGTCGCCGCTGTCCGAAATTCTGGAAACCAAGATACCTTCTCTAAACATAGATGAGAATTTTATTCAAGAAAACAAACCGCTTCCTGACGTGGCATTACCAAAGAGTGTCAGTTCAGGAAGTTTGAGTGCAATGGACTGGATGCATGGGCCTGGCATGAAGTGTGCTTTCCTTGATTTGCCAGGAATAGATCTCAATGCAGTTTATGGCATGCGGAGAGCATTTAGTGAAGGAGATATAAAGGTCAGGCTTGACTGATTCATAAGATATAGTGTCTGGTTTTTTATAGGGTTAATGCCCAACTTCATACCAGGACTTTACACGCGTGTCCAACCTAGTCTCTCAACAAAATTAAAGGACTCATTAGTCCCTGAATTTGACAATCGTTAGAACCATCAGTCCCTCTATCCTTGAACTTTACAAAACGTGGCTCGAGTAAACCCTGAACTTTAAAATTACTAGGCACTGCATAAGGCATATATTGTAAAGTTCAGGTCCTTAGGGCACGTTTTGTATTGTTCGTCGACACAGAGACTAACTTACGATTGCTAAGCTCAGGTACTAATGAGTCCCTTTTTCTTTAGTCCATGGACTAGGTTGTACACGCATGTAAAGTCTAGGGACGAAGTTGGACATCAATATCCCTTTCTGGATAAGTATAGCATATTGAACTCAATCAAGAAAGGAGACTTCATCTCTATCAATTGATTTACCACCAAAAAGGAATGTTAGCATGACCTTATTCTGATTGCTAACTTTGAACTCACTAGTTTGACAGTCTTTTGTATTCCAATGAGAACTCTATAGATTTGTGACAATGGTTGAAACCTTTTGTTTTTTCCATCTGACAGACCCTTGGTAATGGTAACGTGAGCGTTGGCCAATCTCCCCATGAGAGGCCTTCTCTTCTCAGCAACTGCACTAGTGAGGAACGTCGAGAAAAACTCTCCAGATACCGGAATAAGAAGACCAAGAGAAATTTTGGGAGGAAAATCAAGGTAATTTTGGTTAGCCGTCGATGTACGAATTAAGAATTTTACAAGAGCAGAAGTCTGGAAAACTCTTGTGGGGTGGAATGCCGCACGTATCTGTTGAAATTTACTGCATTCACTGCTTTTGGAAGATTCTGCTGCAACACATCAGCAGGATGAAATAAAGACCGAGAAATACCATATTGGTTAACGCATCCGGCCTAAAATCATGCTTAGTAGTTTGTCTTCCGTTCAATTCAAGCAGTTTATAATTCATTCTGATAATCTCTCTTGTGATTTTAAGTGGGACATATGTCATGGATGGGCAGTATAACTTTTGAAACCTCAGGTCTTGTGTCATTAATACTTTGCTGTTGTTTTTGGATCATACACTTCAAAGTTGTTTAACATGCACCAAACTTGATTTTCTTGTGCAGCATAATAGTGCCAGTGACACTATCTACAACATATCACCCAGATTTTGAACTTAACTAACAATGTTACTTGTTTCAGTATGCTTGCAGGAAGGCTCTTGCAGACAGTCAACCAAGAATCCGGGGAAGATTTGCGAAGACCGACGAATCCGATGTCAAGAGGCTATGATTGATAACTGATTTGGATGGAAGAAAGAATGCAGGAACCAAGCAGTTATATCTGATCAGGATGATATGGAAGAGCTCGGTAGTAATGTGTGCGTATTGTAGAGTTGTTTTAACAGGTATAGCTGGCTGAATAAGACCGAGCTCGAGCACCTCTTATCATCTGCTGTGCCTTCACTTTAGAAGGAAAAAAAAGAAGGAAGGATCACGTTCTTTAGAAGCACCTCTTTAGAATAAAAGAAGGAAAAAAAAGAAAAAAAGAAAAGTGTGTATCATGTTCAAATATATATATATAAGGCGTTCTTTATTTCGATCAGTTAATAACAATAATAATAATAATATTAACAACAACAATGATGATGATCATCATGATCGTCATTGTCATCATCATCTTCTTTTGTGAAATCGATCCTTATTCATCTCCTTCCCAGCTCCTCCGATTTTTAAGTTTGAAAATTGACAATTTCTCTTGTTTTAAAAAATATTGGTTTTATTTTCTATTTTAATATTAGTTATAAAAATGTCTCATTATTTTTAAATATTTTTTTTCAGTTATTCTCTTTATAAGATCCTCAATGTAGAAACAACATGAAAGAAGAAGGATCCTTTTGTAATTAATATTAAAAGGGGAAATTTACATGGAAGACCATTATTAACAAGGGATAATTATGCATCAAAAAACTAACCATGGATAATAAGAAAAAGAGGCTCAATATAATAATATAGTAAAATTATTCAGAAGGACCTAATAAATTTTATTTTAGGAAAATGACTGCATAGGCTATGTCCGGGAAGAGTGGCTAAGGAGAGAATACTAAGGAAATGGAGGGTTAAAGTTTAATGAATTGTATTGGGAGTAATTTAGTGGGAGGGATTGAAATGGCTAGTGAGGGACATCTTCTTCCTCCATAGCCAGGCAAAGATCTCCATTTTTTACCATCTAAATGGGGTTGTAACTTCCTGATTTTTCTCTTACAAAGAATTTTTGTAATAAATAAAAGCGAACAAATTATTGAGACTAAGAAATTTAATTATAAAATGTATTTTTAAGAAATGTCAGTCAAAATAATTATTTTGTGATATCTTGGAGTTTCGAGAAGATCTGAGCCGATTTTTTATCATAACTAAAATTTAATTACATGTCAAAGATATCCGTAGAACACATCTTTATAAAAATAAATTTACGAATACTTTAAATTGACTTAAAATTCTTATTAAAAAAATTAATAGATCACGATGATATGTCTAAAATATTTTTAAGACATTCATATACAAATAGTTAATGACCATGATCAAATTTGATAACTATTCCTCACGGCCTTATCTCTTAATCACTGTGCATGTGCTTATCGTTAATTAAATATGCCACTGCCACTAAACTTGTCCTCTGCCTTGATTCAGTGGCTTTGGAAAGCCAAATGGCCACCGCATGTATATATATGCCACTTCGTGGCCAACATACTTCATTTTCATTTTTTCATCTGTTTCGCATAAATACGTTCAATTCGTGCTCTCTGCTATTATGTTGATGTAGCAAGAAAAAGTCAAGTGTTTGTGGAAATTTTTTCTCATCACCCTCATCATCAACAACAACTCCCAAGAAGTGGATAAATTTAGCTTATTCATCTCCTTGGTGATCTTTATGTAGTATACATAAAATAACACATAAAGTCACATAGACAGTGGTGATCGGATTACCTACCTCAAAATCAAGTTTAAAAATGGTAGAAGTTATGCAAAAATATCCCTAAGCACGTTAGGGTAATTCTGCTATTTTTCTTAAGTCCGACAGCATAACCACAGTGTACGAACAGGATTGCTTTGAGAGCTTCTCATATGAAAAATGAATTTGAAACTGAACCTGGGGAGGCTTTTTATAGGCAGTCTGAAGGCAGTGGCCATTTGGCCACTTTGCTTGATATTTTTATTATTTTATTATTATTATTATTATTATTATTATATATTCATATAATATATATCCTTATCCTTGTTTTTCCTTTTTGCCCTTCACCTTTTTAATTATTTTCTTTTTCCTTTTTCTTTATTTTCCAACATGGGAGTTAAATTCCTAAATCATATCATTTTATTTTGCGATCATTTTTTGTTGTGTTTTGTTTTTAACTGTTCATATCCAGATGTCTCAAAAATATTTTCGAACATACCGTTATGATTTACTATTTTTTCTTATTAGTTACTTAATTTTATTTGAGTATTCTTAAATTTATTTTTGCATTGGAGTATTTTACGGACTCCTTTGAGTCGTAATTTAATCCTAATAATAATCAGAAATTAATCCGGATCTCACAAACCTCCGCAAAATTACAAATAACTATTTTTAATTAATATTTTAGGAATTAAATCTTAGGATTTGATTTTCCAATTTCATTAATTCGCTCGTATTAATTTATAATGTGAAATCCTCGTAAGGGAAAAAATTGGGATGTTACACAAAGGAGCAAGCAAAGCTAGGCCAAGTAGGAGACAAAGCCATGCAAAGTTTGCATCAAGAATCATCATCAAAACCGCCACCTTCATCTCCCTTGGGAATTCCTTGCATGCAAGCCTTGGAGACACACCAAGGCCATTCAAGGGATTCCCTCTCAGTTGATGGATTTTCTCAAGTTTGCTTAATGTGGGTAATTCGAAAACCCACTACTTGAGTGGCTTGATTATGTTTATTGTTTGTTAAGATTTTGTGTTTGTTCTCCTGAGAAACTAAATTGTACTAATGTGTTTTCAGGGATATATAGGCATAAGAGTGTAAGAGGTTTTGAGTGATGTTTCAAACATAAGAAAAATATGCTTTGAGGGTGCATGTGTATGTAATGCATTTTGGGTTTCATGCATTAGTAGAGGAGTTTAGGGTTTTGTTGATGCATGTGAGTTTAAGGGGTTTTAGAGGAAGTTTCAAGTGTAAGAAAATTAAGTTTAGAGGGTGCATGTGAGTGTAGCAATTTAGGTTTATGCAAGAAATATAGGAGATTAGGGTTTTGTCGATGCATGTGAGTTTAAGGGGTTTTGAGTGAAGTTTCAAATTAAGAAAAAATGAGTTTTTGAGGGTTCATGTGTAAGTAAAGCAATTCGGATTTCATGCTAGAAGCATAGGAGATTAGGGTTTTATTGATGCATGTGAGTTTAAAGGGTTTTGGGTGAAGTTTCAAGTGTAAGAAAAATGAGTTTTTGAGGGTGTAAGTGTATAGGAGCATTTTGGATCCATGCATAAGTATGGGGATTTAGGGTTTCTATTGGTGTATGATAGTAAGGGTGTAGAAGAAATCAAGAGTATGAGTGTGCATGTGAGTTAGGGCAATTCTATTTTGGAGAGGAAATTAATAAGATTAGGGTTTTGAGAGTTCATGCAAGAGTATGTGTTTTGGTTAATAAGTACGAGTCCTAAAGAAATAAGTTTAGACGGTGCATGAAGAAATAAGGGATTTAGGTAACAAGTGAGGGTGGTAAGAGAACAAAAATGAGTGTGCATGTGTGTCTAATGCATTCGGTTTTGAGAGTGAAAGTTAGAGAGATTAGGTTTTGAGAGTGCAGGTGAAAGTATAAGATTCAGTTAGCAAGTGTTGATAACAAGAGAGTTAAAAATGAGTATGCATGAAGAGTTATGAATTCGGTTTAGGTGAGTGGGAATGAAATAAATGAGTTTAAAAATAGAAGTGTGGTTATAAGAGAATTAGAGTGTAAATTAGGGTTTTGAGAGTGCAAGAGTATATAAGCAAAATAAAAGGATATAAGCGTTTTGGGCACATGTAGCACCCTAGCTAGCTGGTTTACGCTTAAGTCGTAAACTATGCTAACTAGGTTGTTGATTGCTTTGGTGGGAATGCCTTTAGTCCTTTATTATCTTTGAAAATATTCTTTACATAAAAATACAGACCGATTTGAAATTTTCTCAACTTATTTTTTTAGCATGAAATAGGAGCCACACGTAGGAGAGAACATATATTGTAAGTGGTAGAGCCTTGGGCTTAACCCTAATAAAATAGAATATAACTACGCAATTATGGAAATCATAGCAAGCTTAAAGCATAATTGACAAAGTGGTTCAACACATGTGGTCCTCATACATCATTTCATAAGCAAATATATTACATAGTTCATATAGCAAAATGAGTACATATAACATAGTTCATACAACAGATAATATGCATATAACCTAAGGACTAATGGAACACTACTTCATTTAGTCCATGCAAAATGTACATCACGGTAGACGGTATTGATCACGCTGCTGCTCGGAGAGACTGGCCTTCACTGCTCCTCAAGGTCCTTCTCTGGGTCCTCTTCTTCTTCTTCTTCTTCTTCCTCCTTCTCCTCCCCCAGTTCCTCCTCCATGAGATCTTCTTCATCTGAATCCTCTTCTTCCTCCTTTGGGAGTTTTAGATGGGCGAGTCGTCCTCCTCCTCAGATTCCTATATGGACCTAGGGATGGTGAGTAGACCTCGCTAACTAATAGGTAGTCCAGAGGGTCCTGCCCCATCATCGTGGATCCGAGGAGCTAACTAACGTCACAACGGAGGGGTAACCCGCTTCCTTACGCATTGCCAAATCTGTAGACCTGATGGGGGGCCGCTGCGGGAATTGAGTTCGGGTCTATTCCCACGTCCTTCTTGCATGGCACGGGCTCGTCTTCATCGATGAGGATGGGCATGGAGGGATGATCATCGAGGCCCATGGGTAGACCTGGAAAGGGCGTAGGGGCTGGTGGAGGAGCACTCGGAGTATCAACCAACAAGTAGGTGTAGGTCTCCGTGATGACCACCGTGGCAAGGTCAACCCACCTACGGGTGCTCAAGATCCTTATCCCGTTGCGTGGCAGGATATACGTCATGGTCTCCTGGAGTCACAAATGAATGGGGACGAGAACACTGTGTTCTCAGTGGGAAAACTCTAGGCGTAGGACTAAACATTTTTTATTCGATTATGATCCAGGTTGTAACACCCCTGCTAACTGGCCACTTCCATAATAGTAAGCAATGCTCACGGGGTTGTTATTCGTTGTGTAGGGTTACTTCTAGCCCTTACTTTACCTTTGCAAATACTTCTTACACAAAAATATGGTCCAATTTGAAAATCATTCGTGTGCTTATCAAGTTATAAATTAGGAGCCATGTGTGATTAAGAGAATATATAACAATAGTCGCTAGCGTTTACCACAATTTAGGTAGAGATCATAATGGAACATGAGAAACAGGTGTGTGTGTGTGTATATATATATATTTACAATCAAGGTCCCAAAACACAGTTACACGTTTGCCTTAATACTAAATATTTANCTTTATGGTTCTAGGTGAGCACGATGAGGATAGGGAAGACGTCCAAGCAGACAGGCAACACCAGGGACGAGGAGAGGAGCTACAGGAGATAGAATCCTTTCAAGGGAGGACAACTGAAGATCAGACGATTAGCTAGTAGAGGACATATGTGTATTTGTATTTCTATGTGATGTTTGTGCTTGATACTTATAATACTATGTAGATATTGCTTATGAATGTATGGAGGACCATGGTTTGTTATCTTGGCGGGTACTAATGATATCTTTATTTATCGTTACACATGCTATGTTTCCATTCAAAATGCATGTTCTAAACGCAACAAGGCTCCTAACTTACTCTATGTGACGTATAAAGAAAGTTTAAATTTGGTCCGTATTTTGGGTAGCATTATTTTTAAAAGAATACATGGGACTAAGTAATCCCCACCAAAGCAGATAACAACCTAGTGAGCATTGTTTGCGACGTACGCGTGAACAGTTAGCTAGGGTGTTACAACTTCCATGGTAGTAAGCAATGCTCACAGGGTTGTTATTCGTTGTGTAGGGTTACTTCTAGCCCTTACTTTACCTTTACAAATACTTCTTACACAAAAATATGGTCCAATTTGAAAATCGTTCGTGTGCTTATCAAGTTATAAATTAGGAGCCATGTGTGATTAAGAGAATATATAACAATAGTCGCTAGCGTTTACCACAATTTAGGTAGAGATCATAATGGAACATGAGAAACAGGTGTGTGTGTGTGTATATATATATATTTACAATCAAGGTCCCAAAACACAGTTACACGTTTGCCTTAATACTAAATATTTACACAAAAGTATAAAAGTTATAGAACATAGTACAAAATATTTGTCGCATTAGCGCGACCGTAGTCATTTTGCTCTAGCTCTGATCTACATCTCTCTGCCATCTACCACGTGTACCTTGGGTCAATCTTCTCGCTGCGCCCACCTGGATCCATAACCGAGTGGGGGTGAGAATACTTAGTCCTCAGTGGTGTTCCTTGGCTCTACCTATCGCTTCAATTCTCGGCTATCCTCCAAGTCGTTCAGGGATTTCTAAGTGATCATGCATACTAACATCGTACTGATTATTACCTTTGCCTAGGGTCCTGAACAACTTTATCTACTTTACTAGGTGATAGGGAAACTAATCTTTCTTATCTAGGTTCTCGTGCTTAGTTACTTCTCTTGCGTACATACATAATCGTCTCGAGCGTTTCTCTTGACGGTACTTACTTCATACATATACTTACATACTTTATCATATAATTATGCATCACATACTTGTTCATCACATATTCATTTATCATGTACTCATTCATCACATCATTTCATACTCTATGCATGGGGTTCTCTTACGCATACCGGCTCACCCGGGTTAGCATTTTTTCATCTAGTCCTTCACTCATGTAGCTGTGGCCAAACGACTACAACCACTTCTGTTCCCAACTTGACGACGACCCAGCTATGCTCACACCAGAGTGGTTGCTAACCACCGATGGGGTCTAGTGTCCATCGCCGCCAAAGTGGGCTAACCTCCACTAGGTAGGAGGCAGAGGTTGGCCCTCGCGATGCAACCAAGCGTTGGACTTATACATATTCATTCTCATAACTTTAGGTGTGACGTCACCCTTTCTCATTCATCTTTTCTTTACTTTCTTTCTTTTTTTCTTTTCTTTCTTTTCTTTCATCATCATTAACCAGTCCACCCTTTTAGGACTGGTGAGGGATGTGTCCGCCAAGAGAGATACTTACTATCATATAACTACATACTTATTCCCTAGTGTTCAATTCTGATCTTTAAGCTTTACGTGATTCACCTCTAGTGCTCTAAGGTTGTCCTAACACTTATTGACAACCCGGTCCTCATGATGCATGATAACATACACATTATAATCATCACTATTCTGCATGCAATGTTCCACATACATCTTACATATTACATACATTCATCAAGTACATCAATTAAATCTTTGCTTGTTGGACTATGTGCCCAAGACAGTTTCCATGAGTTTCCTGCCTCACAGGCCGCTTAGCGTGACTTTGGGTCTGCTTAGCGATCCTTGAGACTCGGTCCTTTTCCAAGGGCTCTTAGGCCGTCAGCGGTTATATGGACCGCTCAGCAGTCTGACGCCAGGTTCTAGAAACATTTTCCATCCTTATCTCTAAGTTCCCCCTGAGCCGCTCAGCGGTACACTTCGCTCAGCGGTTCACAAAGGCTGCTCAGTGGTTCATGAGATCGCTCAGCGACTCATGAGGCCGCTCAGCGATACCTGGGCGAACAACAACATACTTCTTTGGTTTTCTTGGTTTCTTTTCATCCTTTCTCATGGACACTTCTTGGGTTTTTTACACATATTACAACACTCATATTCCTATGTAGTCCAGGTCACAGGACCCTTCAGAATCATCTTCCTAACCCTAGCATAACAGTTCTAACATATTACATAATCATCAAACAAAGCAAACATGAAATCACCACTAAGGGGGTGAGTAAAACCAAGGTTACCCACATTCTTTAGAGGCTTTGAAGGCAGATTGGATGATGAGAGAGTTGGGGGAGAGCGGTCCTCCGAGTGCAGAGCTTCTGCCTAGCTTCTGTTAGGTTTTCCCTCGGTTCTGACGGTTCCTGCTGACCCCGGGCTTGCTCTGACGCCTCTGAGCTCCTCTTGGCTGAATTTCTTCAAGCTTTCCTTAGGGTTTTGAAGGGATTTTTGTGTGTTAGGGTTAGGGGATTCCTCGAGGAAGTGAACTGGGTTTAAGGCCGGCGGTGCCTAGGTCTCCGGTTTGACAGAACAGCAGTCGATCGGGCAAACGGACAGAGTTCTGGCAAGGTTTCAAATCTCCCATGTCATTTTCGATTTTGGGGGGGTATTTATAGACCAAGGGCTGAATGCCCATTTTACCATTTTACCCTTTACAAAAATTACCAAAATGCCAATATAATTTAATTTCCTAATTATTTAATTAGTTTGGATAATCTTAAAGTCAAATCAAGTCACATCAATGAATAGTGACTATTATTTTATTGTTTTCCTTGGAAAAAGCTGAATAATCACGTGATCATCTCCCATGTGGGTCCCACTCAATCCTGTTTCGCTTGTATCCGGTCGTTCGCAGTCTCGGTGCGTCGCGCACGGTTGTCCAAAAAATATTCTGCTTATACCGTCGCGATCCTCTAATTTCCCTCTACTTAGAGGTGTGATTACTTCAAGGTATTGGTGAATTTTTCTCTGAAGGTATATTCTTCACAGATACCTTTGGCACACCGTTAAGCGTCGATGGCGACAAACGCCAGTTCAGCTTGCATTTCTGTGATCGCCTGGTCCTCCGAATGAGGTTGTGGGACTAATCTAAGGTATTTGAAACTTTTCCCCGGTACCGATTGGGTTTCCAAGGACTTGGAACTCTCTGCTCAATTCTACAGGCTAAATAGAGCCGTTCTAGTGTCTGCAGAATCATCCGCAAGTGAACAGAATTCCGTCTGCCAGACATTTTAGGTGTTCTATCCAATTCTAAAGGTCAAGGGGAATCCTTTGAGTGTCAGCAGAATTTTGAGAAACTAAACAGAATAATCTCTACAGACACTCGTGTCCTAGGGAATCAGGCTTCTATTTTCCTGACGCCTCCAGCGTCACTCGCGTTTTCAGACATCCTCCCTTATTCCTGAGCTCTCTGGTATTCCACACTCCTTCTATTCATTTTAGATTCTCCCTTTTCACCTTAATATCTTAGGGTTACCATCCTGATCTCGATCGCTCCTGATTTCATATTTTCTTTGCTTCCCTCACACACTTAGCACCTTTTGCTTCTTAAGCTTAGTACGCCTTCCTTAGTCCTCCAAGACCCCACATTACATACTTCTCTAGGTGAAACCTAAATTAGATTATGCAACCACGCTCGAACTTGATCCCCTCACACTTCACTGTTATTCCCTCTTCTTAGATTTAGGTTTATACCTCCAACCCTAGTTGTACTCGTATCTACGTCCTTAACCCCATTTATATGATGTATACGTGTCCTCTTTAAACTTAGTTATTCCACTGCCTTGCTCACTCGATTCTCATGCACTCCTCTCTTTACTTTCTTGTATTTCTACATCTGCGCAATACGCCTTATTCTTCCCCTTCGAGATTCCAAAGCCTAACCTTCCTAAATCTGTCACTTGTCTACCCTAGCCACATAGTCACAAGTATTCCTGTGCTTGACGGACACCTGTAGTTCACGCTTCCAACCTCTAAAGGAGTTTGCATCCGAATTCACTAGGCGAAACCTTTGCTAAGGGAAAACTGGGGTGTTACACAAGCCACTCAGGAGGTCTCTAAATGTCAATGTATACTAATATTCCTACTTATTTTATTATTGCTAATCCTAAGCAGCTTCATCTACTTTACTAGGTGACTGGGAAAATTCTAATCTATTTAGAAGTCAAAGTCTATTTAGAATTCGTCCGTGTGTCGATACTGTTAGAGGGCAGTTGTTCTTTTAAGCAGCTCCTTGAGTCCTTGATCCAAAAAACAACTAGCAAAGAAAGATCACGCTACAACTGATATGTGTTTTATTGTTGTTCATCAAATATTTTAAAACACATGGTACCTGCAGTAGGGTTTTACAAATCTTTTTTATATATATTTTTTTCTGCTTTTTCAACTTCTCATTTGCTATAAAACCCAACACAAACCGCTCTGGTTTTTTGAGCAATCCTTTAAATGAGTTTCCTAACTGAACAACCCATGCCTTTATTCTAGTACTTTTGGGTATAAATAATGCTATCCATAAATAAGAAATTGGCTCAAAAGGTGTATTCTCCCATATTTATTGCCTACAGTTTAGAAATGGGAGTACATTTGAAACAAAAAATTAATTGAAAAATAGAGGTGGGAGTAAATAAACTCTACTAGATAGTCCTGAACAAAACAAAAATAATAAGAACTTTGTTACGTAATATAAGTCGATAATATTAATTTATATTATAAAATTAATTTTTACTATGTGTTTAGTGAAACATTATATACGTAGTGTTATTTAATTCAATCCATTTTCATCCCACAAATGATTGATTAACTTATAGAATTATTTGTGTTTATCAAATTCCAAATTAACCGTAATCCCTCGTCATCTTCCCTCATCTCAACATTCACAATATCATTTGATCTCAGCCTGCAGCCCATGCCACACCACCGCCCAATGCCTAGATCGACGCCGCTCACCACCAAATGACGCCGCTGTCCATGGCCAATTGCTGCCACCTGACACCATTCACAAAATACAGAACCAAAGTTTCAGGACAAAAAATTAGAAATAAAGAATGGGGAAAGAAAAGAATGGTTACAATTCTTGAAAAATGTAGACGATAAAGGAAGTGCGGGCTATCTTTGATGTGGTATTAAATTGGGGACTCTCATAGATTGGGAGTGCTGCTGTTTATAGGGTGATTGGGGAATTTTGTTTCACCTTTATATGACCAATGGCCAGGAAGATGTGGAGGTAGGGCGTCAAAAATGGGTCCGGTCCGTTTACTCGGTTAAATGGACGGACTTTACATACAAAAAATAGGTCCGCAAAAATTTAAAATAATTGGACCGGCCCATTTGGCCCGCAGATCGGTCCGTTTACCCGTGATTTTTTTAAAATTTTTTATAATTTTTATAATTTTTTTAATTTTTAAAAAAAATAAACTGACTAACGAACGGTTCGTTTAGATCCACGAACCGACTATAAACGAGCCAGACTCTAAAAATATCCATATTTTTTATCCGACCCGTTTAAGCTCGCAGGCCATAAACGGGTGGGCCCGCCCGTTTTGAGAGTCCTATGTGGAGGTAATAATTGAAAGGTTTGACGAACAAATTTGTTCGCCCCCAACAGAACCATGCCATCTTCCACAGCCTAGAGGAATTCGAATCTCTTGTACAAATGGACGTGAAGATCAATGTTGGACTGATTTAAGGAATGTGGAGATGCTATGCTATTTTTTTAATACTGAAATGTTGTCGTCGCTATCTTGTCCTTTAGGTTTTTGCCTATAAAATTAATTTAATGCAGGTAAAAAGAAAAATGCAAGGAGGGAGGGAGGATCGGTGACAATGAGGACCATGGTCAAGGTTTAAAGAAATGGTTTGTAGTGGTGGATGATGAGAGAAGATTGCGTGTGACGATTGTGGAAATATAATGACACAACAAACAAATATTGAGTTAGAATAAAATGTGAAGTGCCAAACATGGGGTGGCATGTAAATTTATACGGCACGTAGAGCAAGAAATAATGAACATATTAATTTAAAAACTACCCACGCAATCTCATATTCATTTTATTTTCTAATTATCAATTTGACTTAAAGAAATAAAAAGTCAATTGTGGAGAGTTTTATTTTATTTGCGTTTATGAAAAATTTGAAAACTTCGCTTTCGATTATTTGTTTTTTAAGTTCTACAACAAACCCTTTTCGATTTTGATGAAAAAATTTGTGTCTTGTACAATAATTTAATTTGGACGGTATCAAATATCATTCTAGGTTTATCTAATTTTTCTTTTCAAATGATTATAAGAGATTATTTTTTTAAAAAATGTTCAATTTTTTTTGTTTTAGTATTAATTATGAATTGATACTACAAAGATTGAATAAGATAAAATCATATAATTATGTGGTACACCAAATGCATGATAATTTATACAATGTATTTTTTTATATTATACTATCAAGTGTTATGCTATCATATTTGATATTATTAAATGTTACTTTATACAATATACCAAATGAGGTCTTAAGTCTTATATTATCATGTTTATATTATCGGGTCTTATACTATACAATTCCGTAAAACTCTTGTGGTTGATACAACGTCAACAAATTGCAGCCATACACTTAAGAAATTTAAAGAAATAAAACTTTCTTTATTAGAAATCAAATTATACTCTAATCCAACCTGCTAGAGACGGAGATGGTGGTAGACAATCCACGGCTCATGACCCATGGGTTTTCTTCTTCAAATAGTAATAATTAAAAAAAATAAAGGTGAAAAGAATCAATACTTTGATAATCGAAGGCGGGTTAATCCAATCAGTTTATGTAAAGATTGAACCACCCACCTCCGAAAAGGAAAAAAAAAAAAAACAATTACATTTTTCATGTCCGAGATAAAATATTGGTGGGTGGGCCGTAAAGGAAGCTCCTGTTTAGTGTGGAGCAAGAACCATTCTAACAACAAAATTGCTATTTTTACATCAAAGTTGATGATAGGAGACTTACACTATGTGACTAAAAAATTTAGTGTCTAATACTAATATTTGTGTTAAAATAGCACTCCTAGTTCTAACAATCTTGTTCAATGTACACACTTAACATCAAGTTCCATCCCAAAATATATTCTAAAACCGAAACCAACAAAATGGATTATAAGAACGGCACAAATTTATTTCTGGAAATTCTGGATAAAAAAAAAAGTGATTGGGACTGGTCGTGGCGCTCTCATGCACTGTTTGCACGTCTTCCTCCTGTCTAGACCTTTTCTTTTTTTTTTTAAATACTAAACGATTAGCAATTTTCAAAAAGTCATCATCGACCAACGGGCAACGATTCAAAATAACTGAACCAAACAGCCTCACACACAGAAAAAAAATCTCATGGAAATCAATTTTACATCCTTAACTCAAAAATCCTGCACGTCAGTCGCCGAAGAATACAAAACTTGCCATGAACATCAAATCCCAAGTAACAAATTCCATAACAACACCCCCATGGTGGCTGCGAAATTCCCGAACAACACTCAGATACACAAAATCAGGACGACAACGAATGAAAAGAAGAGAAAAAAAAAATCAAGTTTTCTATGACGCAATTGACACACGAATAGGACTCCCGAATTTAACTCATCACATTTTAGTGCAGTCTTTGTTTTTTTTTTTTCCTTTTTAACCATTTTCATTCCTCGTTCTCTCTAACACAGGCAAGGCATGGCCATGGCCTCCTCCATTGCACGAACCAGCCCGGCCCATTGTTGCTGAAACAGATTACGAGTGCCATCGCCACACTCGCTCACCAAAGCTCGTTGACTCTCTCCCCCTTTGCAACAAGAAATTGCATTGCCAGGTGCCAACACGTGACGCCCAAGTTTCGCAACTCCATCTCATACACACTCCCATTCACATTGACGCACTCCAAGATAACGCCGAAATTACT
>QANU01089926.1:51778-63947 GCA_003254905.1 Nissolia schottii
TTTTTTTTCCTTCAAAAAATGTTCCATTAAAAACAATTTACATTGCAATTTTTCTGGGAGATTCACGTATATAATAATATATTCTTTTTTTTTTCTTATTTAAATATATTTATTTCTCTTCTGGGTTCTCCTCAGCAGATCCCTCTTTTCATTTTCGGAGTCCCTGCTTCATTCGATCTCGTCGATCAAAATCACCCGACATTTTCGTAACTCCGTTTCCTCCCCCCTCACTCCCCGACCCTCTCTTCCGCCTCCCCCTCTGTCCGTCTGCGCAACATTCCAACTCCGCCCCTTCTCATTCTCGGATTTCTCCCTCCGTTGCCCTGTTCTATCGGAGTTCCAACTCCAGATTAGGGTTTATGTCCCGTCTTCGGGTTCGTCCCTCGGGAGCGAAATTCCGCGGGCTTTAGGACTCCGTAATTCGGTATCGGAGCTCCGGGTTCGGTCAATGCACGCGGTGATTCTCCTTTGACCGGTCCTTCTCCTTGGCAATGATAATCAAGCGGAAGCTGAAATCCCAAATGCCGAGTCTGAAACGCGGCAGGCTCGGCGGCCCGGCGGGCGAGGGCGGCGGCGACGAGTCAGCCGCAGCGATTCGGAGGAAGAAGAGGAAGAGGAAAGCCAGCGGGTACTATCCCATAAACCTCCTCGGCGAAATCGCCGCGGGCGTAATTCCGTCGAGCTTTGCGGGTCTGCTCGGCGCAGCGGCGGCCGCCGGGTTCTCGGAGAAGGGCTTGGCTGCGGCGCGGAGCACCGCGGGAGCCCCCTTCCCTCCCGTCGAGGAGGAGTCGAGCTCGGAGACCGGCGCCGTGGGCGGCGACGAAGAAGCTGCGGCGGCGGTCCGGGGGAAGAAGAGCGACGGTTCGCGGCCGGCGCTGGTGCGGACGTCGCGGGGCAGAGTTCAGGCGCTGCCCTCGCGGTTCAACGATTCGGTTATGGATGATTGGAGGAAGGATGGCAGGAGTAGCGGCGCCGCCCACGTTGAGGATGAGCGCGAGTGTGCTGCTGCGGCGGCGCTGAAGAACTGCAAGAGGAGGAACGGCGAGAGGAGCGGCCAGAGGCCCGGGAGGTATGCCACATTGTGCGAGGAGGTGCTGCGCAAGGAGAACCTCGATGCGGGGAAGCGTTTGAATCCCCGCGGTTCCATTGCGCTGAGGAAGCGCGAGGTGTACGTTGAGGACGTGGGGTTTGTGGAGGTGGAGGAAGTGGATTTAACGGGGAATGAGAGAGTTTTCAAGGAGGAAGAGGAGGCGGAGGAGGAGAAGAAGGAAGGGTTGTACGGACCAGAAGACTTCTACGCCGGTGACATCGTGTGGGCCAAAGCGAGGAAGAAGGAGCCCTTTTGGCCAGCCATTGTCATTGATCCTTTGACCCAGGCACCTGAGCTGGTCTTGAGGTCGTGTGTAGCTGATACGGCTTGTGTGATGTTTCTTGGGTACCCGGGGAATGAAAATGAAAGGGTATTTTTAGTATTTACTCGCAACTACTTTGTGTGGTATAGTGCTCCTTTTTTTTTTTTTTCCTTTTTTTTTGATATATTTGAATTGAAGGGCATTTATTGTATTTTGACGATACTAAAGCAGGATTATGCATGGGTGAAGTATGGGATGATTTTTCCATTTATGGATTATTTAGAAAGGTGTGCAGTTGTTGGTTATCTGCTCATTCACTTTTTTTTTCCCTTTCGTTTTTAGAACTACAGCTTCATTTTTTTTTTCTTCCCTTCCCTTGACGAATTTGTGCTAACTATAGCATGGTATTACTTGATCTAGGTTTCAGGGGCAGCTTGGGTTGAGCTACTGCAATCCTGCTGAATTTCACATGGCAATAGAGGAGGCGTTTTTGGCGGATCAGGGGTTTACAGAGAAGTTGATAGCGGATATACATGCGGCAGCTGGTAACACTAGCTACAATGATTCAGGTATGAAGAGATTGCAGGAAGTCACCGGTTCAAACCAGTATGCCGCACGCCTGTTTAACCGGGTAAGTCAGCTGCAGAGCATTTTTTCTCTTCTTTCATTTGGGGATCTGCATGTCTATTCAGGGGCTGTTAACCTCCTCATGCATCACATTCCTGTTAAAGTGCCGGTTTCCTTGGTGTTGCTTATGTCATTATTATTCCATTTTCATTGCTAGACCAAAGTGCACCAGTGGGGAAGTTTGTTGACATCTGGTCAAGATTAAATAACGGTTCATTGATTTGGATTTCCATTTGTAGGATCTATTTGATAAGAAGAAAGCGTGGCTGTGCGAAGAATGTGGAGCACCCCTTTCTTTCAAAATGTCGAAGAAGACAAAGAATTCAACTCCTAATGGCCAACTCCTTTGTAAAACATGTGCTAGGGTTTGTATAACTTTCCTCTTTCTTCTGGCCATTTACTTTTATTTCTCTATGGAAACATTATAATTGAAGTACTATGTTTGTTTAAAAGTTTCATATTTAATAATGTCTGAAGTCAATGCCTCTTGGACAGTTAACGAAGTCAAAACATTATTGTGGCATATGCAAGAAAATTTGGAATCATTCAGATAGCGGAAGCTGGGTGAGTTAGTTGATCCTGTTAGCTATTTAAGGTTATGGTGTTTTAAGCTCATAACCATTTTTTTTCCTTCCCTTTCTTTGTTGTATTAATTTCTTTTCCTGGATGCTGCCCTTAAATCAGGTGCGCTGTGATGGATGTAAAGTGTGGGTACATGCAGAATGCGACAAAATTTCCAGCAACCTGTTCAAGGTTTATCCATTACCCTTGATATCTGAGTATCTATCTTCTCCGCATTTGAAGTTCATAAAGAGACATTTTGTTTTATTCTGATTTATACGTTCTGTTTCTTGAAGAATCTCGGGGGCACTGATTATTTCTGCCCTACTTGCAAAGTGAAGTTTGATTTTGAGTTATCTGATTCCGAAAAATCATTGCCAAAAGTCAAGTAAGTTTTTATGGTTTTTTTGGCTAAATTTCCACGACACTCATGAAACTATCCCATCCATTAGGATTCATGTTCATCTGCTGATTTATTATATTTTTGTTATAGATTTTACAAAATTCATTCTTGCTTGTTTCTATTTGAATTTCTGACTGTGGTGGAGGTTTATGTTATAGATGGAACCAAAACAGTGGGCAGCTAGTGCTTCCAAAACAGGTCACTGTTCTCTGCAATGGTGTGGAAGGCATATATTTTCCAAGCCTTCACTTGTAAGCATAGACTTCTTCAGATATATTCTACATAATTTTGTTTCCTATCCTATTTTATGTCTATCGTTAACATTCTTTTAATTCCTACAGTTATTCATTACTTTTTTGTGGTAGAACATTTATTACTTAATAGTTACATGGTTTATTCTCTATCTCTCCAGAGGAATGGTTCAATGCTTTCTTCAATATATATGGTGACCAAACCAATAATAACATCCCCCAATACTCATGCCAGACATTGATAAACTTTATTTAGTCTTAGGCTCTGTTTGCACAAAAACTTAACTAAGTTCTGTATTCGAGAAGAACTTAAATAAGCCCAACTGTATATGTAAAAGTTTAAAATGAATATTTTTTTTAAGGGTTTTGCGGGCACTTGTTAAGGAATCCATAAGAAATAAATTTGTATTGGAAAAATAAAAATGTAAAGTATTCAATGCATTAAAAGCATTGAAAACCTCAAATCATTCCATTTTTAGTCTCTTAACAAGTGCCCTAGGGCACTTGTTAGCTTAACCCATTTTTCTAATACTATTAGAAAAGCTTTTGTTGGTAAAATATGAATGTTAGGAGTTTTTATTCACATAGCTACATGTTAGTTGCTGTTGTTGTTGTCTATCACTAAGGCTTATTCTATAAGCTTCAAGTCATATCATGAAAATAAGCCCAGAACAGTAGAAGGCCCCAACAAGATAAAATTAAGCTCATCTAAAGGAGCCAACTCTGGTTTTGTAATATCTAGTGTTTCTTTTTTAATGCTAATTCATGATTGTTCAGTATTCAGAGTACGAAATCTACATTCATCACTGCAATAAATGATGTGAGATTTCTCTCTGAAATCCAGTGATATTGCCATGTTTGAATCTGATTGATGCTAATTTTTGTTATCATTTATAAAGGATTCATTTCTTTATTTTTGTTGGAATATATGGATGAATTGTAATCTTTATTAATAGCATCTCATGTTCTCCTACAGAGTTGTGTGCAAGTGTGGCTTTTGTGAGACTGAAAAACAAGCACTTAACGAATGGGAACACCACACAGGTTCAAAATTTAGGAATTGGAGAACGAGTATTCGGGTGAAAGGCTCCATGCTATCACTGGAACAATGGGTTTGTATTCAACTATATGGTTTTGATGCATAATATTCCCCATCTCTTTTCCCTGAAAATGTGCAATATTTTTAGTTGGTTCCTCTAGTATAATATGAGTTTGACAGTTTAATCTCATCCTTGATAATTTGGTGAATGTACTTAGGCTCACTAATATTATATTATAGTGTACCAATTAGCATTATTAATTAAGGTTTTTTTTGCATCTTATTGTTTAGGTCTGCAACTTGATAATACCACTTTTCACCAATATCAATATTTTATTTTAATTAGGAAGTCTTCAGTGCCAAAATGCCAATAAGTCTCTTTATGATTTAGCATATGGGACATCTAAAAGAAGAAAAATGCAGGTTGCAGATTAGAATTTTGGGGTCAACGGTTTTTTATTTTAAGAAGACATAACCTTAATTGTAACTAATAAAATCCATTTTAACTTCTCAGATGCTGCAGTTGGCAGAGCTTCATGCTAATGCTGTGGTTTCTATCAAACCTAAAAAACCTTCCTTAAAAGAAAGGAAACAGAAGTTGCTTACCTTTTTGCAAGGTACCTTTTCTTCCTCCTGGGTTGTACAACTTTGAGTTTCATAGATGGATTTCTCTTAGCGATAATGTTACTAAATTATTTTCTATGACAGAGAAATATGAACCTGTTTGTGCAAAGTGGACTACAGAACGATGTGCTGTATGCAGATGGGTTGAAGATTGGGACTACAACAAAATTATCATTTGCAACAGGTAATGTAGCATCTTCAGTTTAATATCTGCTCATTTACGGTAAATAGTCAAACTGTCAAGACACAGGGATTAGAAGAAGCTGCAGCATGGTCGGAAGATTTTTTAGCTAATGAATGTAGTGAATCATGGATATTTTGTGCTATTAACGAATGAGTTTGAGTTATGTCTGCATCTTTAAATATTTTAATGCAAGGAGTTCCTCCAGTATTTGTTTTTAAATATAAAATCCATTCATGTGCCTTGTGTAATAACTTAAGCTTTTGGGAAAGTTAGTTCTTGACATAATATGAGAGCCTTTGTGACCACATATTCTAGAGTTCAATCCTTGTTGCCCCTTAAATTTCTGCAGCCTTTTCCATCATAATTTATCTGTCAGACCACTGGTGATGAAACCAATTGCTTACAAAGCCAAATGTTTTTCTTCTTTTGCTAGCTTGAACTATCAACCGAGGCTTTTTTGGTTTGTCGTTGTACACTATCCGATGAATTGCATTACAATTAATATAGAAATGCATTAAATTTTATAGATGTCAAATAGCTGTTCATCAAGAATGCTATGGAGCAAGAAATGTTCGAGACTTTACGTCATGGGTTTGTAAAGCTTGTGAAACACCTGACATAAAACGGGAGTGTTGTCTTTGTCCTGTAAAAGGTTTGTCTTCCTTAATGTTTGAAATTTACTATATAAAAGCTGTTCATTCTTATATGTTTTTTTTAAAGTGGAAGACACTTCCTCCTTGTGAATTGTATTTTGTTGAATTCCTAATTTGCTCACTTGATTCTTTAGTTTTACTCTTCCTCCCCTCTTTTGACTATTGTTATAAATGAATAGGATAGGATACTATCTTGAAGCTTTGGAAAACTTGTTTTTATCCTCAGTATGTTATTGATGTGTTTAATCTTTTTGTTTTCTTTTCCTTTTTAACTGTTATTGGACCCTCAGGTGGTGCTCTAAAGCCAACCGATATTGACACATTATGGGTTCATGTTACTTGTGCTTGGTTTCGACCTGAAGTCTCTTTTGCTAGTGATGAGAAGATGGAGCCTGCTTTGGGTATTCTGAGTATTCCATCAAATTCTTTTGTGAAGGTGGGGTTATTGATTACCACTTTTGTCTGTTTGAAAAAATTATTTTATAAAATGATCTAGACTACAGGTTTCCTAGTATAATTATCATTCAGATGTCTTGTCTTGTCTTAAATGCTTGTGCAATCTAAAGTCAGCATTTATTGAATTTCAGATTTGTGTTATTTGTAAGCAAATTCATGGTTCGTGCACACAATGTTGCAAGTGCTCTACTTATTTCCATGCCATGTGTGCATCACGGGCTGGTTACCGCATGGAGGTGAGGATTAACTTTGATTGACTTGGCTTCCATTTGCATAATTGTTGTTATGTTCTTCTCATTGCAACTTTAATTTGGTTTTAAACTGCTTAAATGCAGATTTTCATTTTATTGCCCTGGTTTATGCAAATATGATTTTAGCTTCAATCATACAATTTGACCACTAAGTACAGCTGTTCACTAGTCACCTTCCATGAACTTAAGCATTTCATGTTTGGACTTTAATAAGATAAAACGCATAATTTTGTGCCTCAAGATTAATAAGGTTCATTATAATATTGTATGTTTAAACAATCTTGAACAATTTTCTATGTTTACTACTATAAATTAGATATTATTAGCTTCATAACTTGTATAATCATTTATGTTGACACATCACACATTTGCATATTATATTTTCACTTTGCACGGATTATAACATCTTTATGATAAGATACAATAACCTCATTTGATTTATTTACCAGACTTCACCTAGTGAGAAAATGCGTTGTTGTTTATGTGGATTTAATATTTGTAATTGTTCTAAAGTCTATAGGATCTTGACAATATAAATTAAATTCCAATTACCTATATCATTTTCTGATAAATTGAGTTTTAAGCATTTTAAGAAATAGACTTAGTATTACATAGAAAAATATTATTATACTACAATAAGCATGTAAACATAATTTTATTCTTTTAAAGAAACCAAAGCAGCATTTTATTTGTAAAGAACTAGTAGAGGTGGCTACCAATGAAAGATGCAGAATGCTTGGACTACTTCATACATAAGAAGTCTAATGCAAATAACCGTTATTAAAATATACTTCTCTATGTGGTCATAGGCTCTTAGCTGTAGTATTATTCTGTGTCAAGGCCTATTTTAAGTTGATATGTTGCATTTTTCTTATGGATAATTTATGATCAATGGAAATAATTTACATTTTCTCCATTTTAAATGCAGTTGCATTGTTCGGAGAAAAATGGTAAACAGATTACAAGAATGGTTTCTTATTGTGCTTATCACAGGTATAGAATCTTCGATTACAACAAATATAGAAACAACTCTTTGTTCTTTGTACCTTTGGTACTATTTCCTATTATAGGGTTTGCTTTTGCCTAAAACTTCTAGTTTTTTGGATTGCACATGTATTGGGTTTATCTGAAAATAATTTTAATCTTATTTTCAGCTTTTCATCTTCATTGTGTCTATGTTTCTTGCAGGGCTCCGAATCCAGACACTGTTTTGATAATGCAAACTCCTCTTGGAGTCATTTCAACCAAAAATCTTCTCCAAACAAAGAAAAAAACGGGGTCCAGGCTAATTTCGTCTAAACGAACAAAGGTAGAAGAAACTACTCCTGCAGATGACATTGGACATGAGCCATTCTCTGCTGCTAGATGTCGTATCTTTCAAAGAACAAACCAGACAAAAAAGGTAGGTTAGAGAAATTTTGTTTTTGTATGAGGTAATTTGTAATATAATACTTGATCAATTTAACATTGACTCTTGATATTTGTATGCTTCTTGTCCAGTATATATTCCTAGTGAAAGTGCTTTTTGAAAGAATATATTAGTACTTACAATGTTGCTAGTGCGTTATGTATTTCGTTAACAAATAATGCTACTCTGTTTAATGTGTCTGCTGGCTCTCATAGGGATGCAGAGTTGTACGGGATTATTCACTATCTGATGAAGTACCATGATTGATGCTTTTCTTTCTTTGATTCCTTCACTTTTATGTTTATTATCTAGACCTTGTCATCCACAGTTGCCTTCATTATGTCCGTTGCATTGTTATCAGTGCATGTAAAATTCCAGCACCTAGCTCATCTTTTTCATTTTTTCCACTTGCTAGAGATCAGCAGCAGAAGCCGTTGCTCATCACGTGAGGGGTCACTACCATCATCCTTTAGATTCAATACAGAGATTAAATGCACCCAGAGTAAATCCTCTATCCTCTCCAGATTATATGGGATTTTCTTAATAACTTTTTATCTTCAATGTAATATTTAGAAACCCCTCCCCCGCATCCATTTTTTAACTCTTTCTTATGTCTTTCCCTGAAGCAGGTGGTAGAGGTGGCTCAGGCATTTTCTTCTTTCAGGGAGCGCCTTTACCACTTACAGGTAAATCTTATCTTTACAAACTGATTATTCTCTTTGGTGCTCGATTTCTGATTATGCTATGGATGCACTTACATGATTCCAGAGAACCGAAAATGAACGGGTTTGCTTTGGTAGATCAGGCATTCATGGATGGGGCCTTTTTGCACGTAGAAATATTCAAGAAGGAGAAATGGTATGTTTAATGTTACGCTAAAATATGAAAGGACTCAATGACTCATTTGTCCTTTATGTGTTTTAGCTTTCTAGTAAATAAGAGTACAACTTCTATGGTAGCAGTGATGAGCATGATTTAATCCGAAGCAGGTTCTTGAATATCGCGGTGAACAAGTAAGACGTAGCATTGCAGATCTAAGGGAGGCACGATATAGATTAGAAGGGAAAGACTGCTATGTGAGTTAATTTTTCTCCCCATTCCCTGGGTTGTTCTTTGTGTGGCCTCTAGATTTTAATTCCGAAGCTTTGTCCGGGAATATTGTTTATTTTGATTTCCTCTATGTCGTTATTTCCCTGCTGTTAACCTGTTGAGAATTTCTGCTTGTATATTCGTTTTCAATAACACTAAATTGGCCTGGCTGCTTATTTTTTGCAGCTGTTTAAGATAAGTGAAGAAGTGGTAGTTGATGCCACTGATAAAGGAAATATAGCACGGCTAATTAACCATTCTGTAAGTCAACCTAACTCAAATTGTATATCACACTAGTCAACTTTTGTGGTTGGAACTTGTGATTGTGATATTACTCCCTAAAACTCAATAGGCTATCTGGGAACAGGATATTTTTACTTATAGGAGCAAGCCAAACTGTCTGATATTGATTGGTTTTTGTACATTATTGTTCCCTTGTAGCCTCACTATTGGTTATTAGTTATTGTCTTACCAGTTATTGGTTCATGTTAACAGTGTATGCCAAATTGCTATGCAAGGATCATGAGTGTGGGTGACGATGAGAGTCGGATTGCACTCATTGCCAAGACTGACGTAGCTGCTGGCGAAGAACTGACGTATCTCTCTAATCTCTCTTTCCCTGTCTCTTTTGCATGTGTTTTTGTGCTTTTGCTGCATGTGCAATGTTGCGATTTCAGCATGCTGCATTCTATTTGGTCAAGTTTTGCTTAACTTTACGGTGATCGTAACTGGCAGGTATGACTACTTGTTTGATCCTGATGAGCCAGATGAGTTTAAAGTCCCTTGTTTATGTAAAGCTCCAAACTGCCGCAAATTCATGAATTAGGATTCATACAGATCATGATGACATTATTGTTTCTCCGCAAGGAGCACTAACCAACCATCCCCTGATGAGTGGGAACCTCACAGTTACACCCAAGCTGTAATTTTAAGCAAAGCTTAGGTATAGGAAAAAAGGATAAAAAAACCAAAAACAACTACAGAAAAAGCAGCATAGTTTTTGGCTTTTCTTCCCCAATTGCGTAGTTAGTGTTTTGCTTTTCTTGGACATTCAATGGCGCCGAATAAAAGCTGTAGATTTTAAGCAGCTATAGGCTCTTGGCGTTTTTGTAAATTGTTCAGAAAATATTACTTCGTTTGTTAGAGCTAATCCATTTCTTGCTGCGGTTGCAATGTTCAATCTAATTTGCGTATGTCTTCTTTTACTAATGGATTTGGTCGGACAAAACTTTGTACTGAATGTGGGAAAGAAGTTTATAGATGGTTCATATGGAAGAATATACATCAACTTCATCCCTGAAAACTACTCCCCTTTCTTACCCCTACGAAACACACCCTTAGAAAGAACGTTTCAGGATAAAATTGAATCCTTGGATGTATCTAATTAATAAATTCATTATCATATCAATTAGGTTTTTATTCGTACAAGTTTTTCTTTTTCCATTATGTGGCAACTTGCTAACATGAAATAAAGTTAGTCTGAGTTTATATATTATTAGTGGGTCTTGATAGACACTGTTTGTTAAGTATTGAATTACAGTAGTGTCGCTGAGCAACATTTTTTATTTTTAATATAAATTTTGAAAAGTAACTATTGAAAAAGTTATCCTAAAATGAAAAAAATAGGAAAAATATATATATTTTTTTAAATAATACACAATTTCAAATAACTTGTAAGTGGCCATAATTTCAAATAACTTATAAGTAGCCATTCTAATAGAGAGTAGGGATGACAATGAGTGTGCATGCTCCTCATTATCTATGTCCGTTTAGTATTTTGCTTTTCATATTCCTATTTATCGCGAGTATCCATTACTCATTACTCGTGGTGATTTGAATCTATGCAAATATCCACAGGTATTTTTCAATTTAAAAAAAAAAACAATCATTTACTACTAATTTACTAGTTATACTTCAACAAATTAAATTAATCAAGGCACTTTTAAATACAAAGAACCTAAGACAACTGTTTGGCCCTTTTCTAGCCCCCACAGACTACTGCGTGGCATGCTCCTTTCCTCTTCCTTCACCCATCGCAACAATCTTCTGTCCCCATTTGAGAGTCTTGGAGACAAATGTAGCTCTTCTTTGTGTTGCCACATGTTGCAGATCCCATTGGCCAGTGATGAGCGTCTGCTAGTGTTATTTCTCATTTATTTTGGGGTGAGACATAAATAAATTTGAGGGGAAAAAAAAGGATGTTACAAGGGACACGTTCCCTCATGGAAACAAACCTTCTACTGCTAACTACAACATCGTGTCATAAAATATAGTATTCATTTCAAATAAATTAAAATAAATCAATTAAGTACAATAAACTCGGTACTTTCTTCTCTCAAATATTTAAAAAATTTATTTTGAAGGATTTAACGTGCATATTCATTGTCTCATAATTCCAATACAACTTCATTAAATAATAACAATAAAATAAATACTAAAAAATTTGAGGTAGCATGAGCGTGATGTTTTAAGGGTCTGCCTGTATTTAAATTGGAACACATCTAAGATCATCAAAATAAACTAACAATCTTAAACTAACCTTACTATAAGGTGTGGGGGATCACTGAGAAACTAACCGCCAAAATTATAGGAAGAGAGGAACACTATCAAGTCCTCTACAAAATTTGAAAAAAATATGAAAGATGAAAGATGAGCCATTAAATTCATTGAATAACAGCACTTACGGTACACATAAGACAATTATAAACATGCTCACATGCTTATTTCTTACAATACATAATAGTAAGATCTCCTGCAGTTTGTATTTTGTTATTTCAAAATTAAAATTTATTCATGTGAGTATCAACTAGTTTTTATCATTATCCTTTGAAAATTGTTTTTCTTTATCTATGCTTTTGTTTCGGATGGGCTCCAGCTAGGCTCCAGCTACCCACAAGAAATTAGGAAAATATCTCTGTGAACCTTGCCATTTTATATCGGAAAATTTCTCACAATAAAATTAGCCCAATTAAACACCAAAGAGGAGTTAGATGTAGCTACCATTTCCATTATCTTTGATGATGACGCTCTGCTATGTATGTAACTGACGATGAGGCTAAGTAAGGAAAGTACCTTTTGCTGCACATTGCATTTCAAAATATATATTCCAAATAATGCAATCCAAAGAAGTTACATATCATTGTCAAACTTACATTACTCATTCAAAACCAAGAAAGCCAAGATGAACCAGAAACAGAGGGAGGAAAATCATGAATTCATCTACATGTGTAGATTCTTCTAAGACTGGTGCATCTATTTTTGTTTTTTTTTT
>QANU01089926.1:63970-133447 GCA_003254905.1 Nissolia schottii
ATATATATATATATATGTTCTGAAGTATGCAGCTCGGTACAAGCTCTGGATCCTGGGGCTCCGGGAAGGGATGAAGACTCTGGCACGATCAGTCTCTGGACTCGCATTGCGGTGGGTACCTGCAATCACTCCAACGCTCAAGTAAGCAAGGGTGTAAGGAGTATAGTAAGTGATAATTGGATGGTCTTCATACCTGGGGTGCGGGCTATTATATAGCTGAGGCGGTTGAGGAGGTTCTGCGTATCGCGGCGGTGGGAGAATATCTCGACCCCGCGTTATGCGCGCTGTCCGCGGATCCCGGTGTGGCTTATCCTGGATAGATAAGATGACCGGGACCTCGGGGCAGCTTATCCTGAGCGGTTAGGAGGGCGGTGATCTCGGGATGGCTTATCCCGAGCCGTTGAGTCGGGTCTGCGGATATGGGCCTAGGAGGTCGGGTCAATAGAATGGGCCTTTATGGCCTAGTCCGTAACAGGAGCCCCCAAGCTCGAAGCGCGGAGTGGAATGAGGGGGTCCGAGTTCATGACCTCAAAATTTGTTATAGCCTCCGCGCACGATGCGCTGTATGGGCCACGGACGAAGTGGGTCGTTGTGGCTTGCGTCGTGACGTGTCTCTTTCCTTGAGGACGTGACGCTTGGGGATCCTTGATGGGACGCGTCTCCCATCGCAGGAGATTTGGATGCCGTTGATTGCGGGCACGTGGCGAGGATGCGGCCGATGGGTACTCGAGGTAGGGGTGTAATGATGGCTTTGGAGGGAAAACGCTTCGGTTTGCGCGCCCCATTAATGCCCCGGTACAATTCTGCTTTTTGAATTTCTCTTTTGCGAAACCGTTTCATGTGTGGGGGGTACTTCAACCGTTTCGGGGCCTGTTTTATAGGCTCATTTTCTGAATCGTTCTCACTTCTGCTGTTTTTATTTCTTTGAGCTCTGTCTCTTCTTGTTCTAAGGCGGTTGTTCTAAGGCGATTTTCTTCTGAGGCTTAAGCTCTTTGCTGTGTGGAGGACTAACCTACCTTCGTCTTCTTCTTCAATTCCGTGAGTATTTCCCGTCTCTTTTTCTGTTTTCTGGTTTGCTATTCCTCTATCTCGCATGAGTTTCTATTACTTCTTTTCCTGTCGGGTTGCTCTCGTGGTTGTTGTAGCTTCGGATTTGTTGCTTCTGTCTTCGTTATAGTTGGGTTATTCCTCAGTGAGTTGCTGTTATGGGGGGCTGGAGGACCACGAGTATTATGTGGAGGCTGCCTCCGAGGACGAGAGGGTGTGTATGATGAGGCACACCAATACTCCACACTTCTTGTGGATGTACGAGGTGTTCTTCACGCGATTGGGGGTTAGGTTACCTTTTACCCCCTTTGAGCGGGAGGTGATGGAGTTGTGCGCCTTTTCTCCTACACAATTCCATCCGAATGGATGGGGGCTTCTCCGTGGATTTCTGATAGTATGCGGCACGTTCGGACTCGTGCCATATGTCAAGACTTTTCACAGTCTGTATTCGTTGATAAACCCCAAGGGGACGGTGGTTCCGGGGACGCATTGTCGGTATCGGAGCTGGCATACGTTCAAAGGGTATGCGGGGACCAAAGTTTTTACGCGGTGGAAGGAATCCTACCAGGAGTTTAAATGGAAATATTTCAAGGTTTTTGCCACTCCGGGGACGACGGCTTTTTGGGAGGAGGACCGGGATACAGTGGTGGGGATCTCCTGTTACTGGAGCATAAACATTCGCCTCCACTGTCCCCAGAACTTTTCCGCGGAGGAGTTGATGCAGCGGGAGTTCTTCCTGGCTTTGTCTGGCGGGGGTCCCTTGAACATATGGTTGATCGTTGAAGGGTTGGACGAGCCTGTCAAGTCTTACCTAGGTAGAATGTTTTGCTGCTTGTGTTCTATGTCGTTTCTCTTTGTCATTTTTGTTCTCATTTTTTGAATTATATGTTTCTGTGCAGATTCGAAGCTACGCGAGTCGCCTGCTGCCATGGATAAGATGGCAGAGCTGAGGAAGGCGAAGGCTGTTGCTGCCTGCCAGAAAGTGGCAGAGCAGAGGGTTGCCGTGGAACGAGTCCAGCGATCGCCATCTCCTATCTCGTCTCCAGTTCCTTCACCAACTCAGTCTGCTGTGGGGGTGCCACGCCGTCTCGGTCTGTTCAATCAGTGCCGCGTAATGTTGCCGAGAAGTCGCCATGATCTCTTCCGTGTAAGCGAGCGAGGGGGGCCGAATCTCAGGACAGGGATGGCCGGGCTGTTAGCGCGCTGGCCAGGGCCTATCCTGAGGATGTCAACTTTTCGCGCATTTTTGAGCGGAGTTTCTTTCATGGTGAGGCCCGTCGCCATCTGGAGGGGGTCTCTCCCAGTGTTGCGATGGCGCATACTTTCCATCTCTTGGGGGAGGCTTCTGGGCTGTTGGTTTACGCTTCAGAGCGGATGGCCAGACATGAAGAGGTGGAGGTGATGCGTGGGGAGTTGACGTCCGCGAAGGATGAAGTTAAGAAGCTGCGGGCGCAGTTGACGGTCTCCGAGGAGAGGGCCAGGGCTTTCCAGACTGCCGCGGATGAGAACGCGGCACTGGTTGCAGAGAAGGTGCGTCTGTTGGCAGGTTTGCGGGCGGAGGCTGAGCAAAACACGAAGGCCGAGCAGAGGCAAAGGCTGAGCTGAGCAGGACGGTTGGACAATTGGAGGAGGCCCACGCAGAGGCAGAAGGTACGCGGAAGGCGTTTGCTGACTCCGAGGCACAATGCGAGGCACTGCGGGGGGAGGTGGATAATTTGTTGAAGCTCTCCGATGATATGGTCAGCGCCACTTTCGAGACCGTGATGGGGCAAGTTACACATATTGCGCCGACCATTGATTGGAGTGTTGTATCGACAGATAAGTATTATGATGTTAAGGCGGGGGTGATTAGGGAGGTTCCCTGGGAGGCTTCACAGGAGTAAATTTGTAATTTTTTTTTATGGATTTGTAATGAATACTTGATGAATATAATGGAGTAGTATTTTGCAAGTGTTTGTGCGTGATCCTTTTTTGTTTTTGCATTTTAGACATATGGTTGTTCCGTATGTATGCTGGATTGAAGCTTTTGCGTCAGCGCAAATTTATGTGACGGTTAGGACCAAAGTTAGGCGCGAATTTGTTTTGCGGGTTTATTTGTATTCGATGGTTAAGACCATGGTTGAGAGCGAATTTGTTCCGTGGTGAGTTTGTATTCAATGGTTACGACCATGGTTGAGCGCGAATTTTGTTTCGCAATAAGTTTGTATATTCAATGGTTAAGACCATGGTTAAGCGCGAATTGGTTCCGCGATACATGTTAATGGTTAAGACTGGTTAAGACCAGAGTTTAAGCGCAAATTGGTTCCGTGGTACATTATTGTTCAATAGTTAGGACCAGAGTTTACAAATGCTGCAAATGAATTTTTTATTTGATAAAGGCTAGGTAGCCTGTTGGTACATGAGATCAAAAATTGTCAGAAAATTTTAGAGATAAAATGCGCGGAGGTTCATGGCATTCCATGTCCGTGGTATGTCTTTGCCGTCCAATGTCGATAATTGGTATGCTCCATGGGTGAGGCTTTCCTTTATGAGGTATGGGCCTTCCCAATTTGGGTGGAGTTTGCCTTGTCCCGCTGCTCTGGTACCGATGTCCGCTCGTCGCATGACGGTATCTCCTAGCTTGAAGGTTCGTGGGATGACCTTTGCGTTGTATCGTCAGGATACCCTTGTCTTGATGGCCTCCTTTTGCATCCGGGATTCTTCTCTTTGCTCTTCAATAAGGTCGATTTCTTCTCATCTAAACTGACTATTTTCATCCGCGGATGAAGCTTGTACGCGTACTTCCTTTACCGATTTCAACTGGAATGACGGCTTCACTGCCGTAGGCTAGGCGGAATGGGGTGTGGGAGGTGGTTGAGTGTGGGGTCGTACGGTAAGCCCATAGTACACTCCCTAACTCGTCTGCCCAGAGTCCCTTTGCGTCGTCAAGTCTCTTCTTCAGTCCTCTCAAAATGACCTTGTTGGAGGCTTCGACCTGCCCGTTGGTCTGGGGGTGTTCCATGGACGAGAATCTTTGTTTAATTTTAAATCCTTGTAGGAAGGTTGTGAATTTCCTGTCCGTGAACTGCGTGCCGTTGTCGGAGACAATGATTTCCTGGAAGCCGAACCTTGTTAGGATGTTGTTCCATACAAATTTTCGGCATTGAACAGACGTGATGGAGGCTAAGGGTTCTGCTTCGATCCACTTGGTGAAGTAGTCTACAACGACGATGAGGAACTTCCTTTGTCCGGTGGCCAGAGGGAATGGCCCGAGGATATCGATGCCCCATTTCTGGAACGGCCAAGAGGCTATCGAGGTTGTAAGCTCCACGGGGGGCGCAATGTGTAGGTGAGCATGTTCTTGGCACTTTCTGCATGTCTTGACATACTTCGCGGAGTCTTTCTGGAGAGTGGGCCAAAAGAATCCTGCGCGGAGTATCTTCAACGCTAATGCTTTCCCACCCATGTGGTGTCCGCATGACCCCTCGTGTACTTCTTCGAGCACGTATGCGGTTCTGTGCGATTCTACGCATTTTAGGAGAGGCTGGGAAATGGACCTACGATACAGTTGATCGCCGATCAGGGTGTAGCGGGCAGCTTCCCTGACAGCCTTCTTATCGGTCGGGTCAGGTGGATTTTCGCAGATTATTTCTATGATTGGTTTGGTCCAGCAACGTGTATGTGTTGTGTCCGCGATGTGGTTTACCCCAGTTGAGACCGAGGGGTGATGGAGAGTTTCTTGGATCAACGTTTTATTGTTTCCGCTGGGATGGGTGCTTGCAAGCCTGGAGAGCGTATCTACCCGTTTTTTGTCCTTCTGTGGCACGTGTTTGATGTCGTGGTTGTTGAATGACGACAACATTCTTGTGACTAGGGACAAGTATTGCTGTAGGTTGGGTTCTTTCGCCTAATATTCTCCTTTGACTTGGGCCACCACGCTCTGAGAGTCGCTGCAAATTACCAGGTTCGTTGCGCAGAAGTCCTTGGCCAGGTTAAGACCTGCAACCAGTGCTTCATACTCTGCTTGGTTATTCGAGGTTTAAAACTTGAATTTTACCGCCATTTCGAGTCGTAGGCCATTGGGGCCTTCGAGGACTATGCCGGCTCCACTTCCGCGCGTACTTGATGCTCTGTCGACGTACAATGTCCATTTCGGGTTCTCCGCGGACTGTTCTTCTCCTGTGAAATCTGCAAGAAAATCTGCCATGGCCTGGCCTTTGATTGCTACTCGGGGTTCATAGCGAATGTCGAACTCGGAGAGCTCGATCGCCCAAAGTAAGCATTCGTCCGGCCAGGTCTAGCTGCTGAAGTACTTGTCGAATTGGCTGATCGGTTCTGACCATGATGGTGTGAGCTTGGAAGTACGGGCGGAGACGCCTGGCCGAGTGGAGCAGGGTAAAGGCTAACTTCTCCAGCTTTTGATAGTTGATTTCAGCTCCGTGGAGGACTTTGCTGGTGAAGTACACTGGGTGTTGTACTTGTCCTTTCTGCTTTACAAGAGCCGATGCGATTGTCTCCGCAGATTATGATAGTTACAGATACAGGACCTCCCCCTTCTCCGGTTTGACCAAGATAGGGGGTTGAGACAGGTAGGTGTGGAAATCGTCGAAGGATTTTTGGTACTCCTCGGACCACTCAAAAGAGTTCATTTTCTTCATTAGCTTAAAAAATGGGAGTGCTTTTTTCGCAGAGGCGGACATGAACTTGTTTAGTGAGGCTATCCGACTTGTCAAGCCTTGGACTTGTTTGATGGATGTGGGTGGTTTCATGTTGAGGATTTCTTCACACTTGGCGGGGTTGACTTCAATGCCGCGCTTGGTGATCATGAACCCGAGGAATTTACCTGCTTCCATGGCAAAGGCACATTTGGCGGGGTTCAGCCTTAATTGGTGGCGACGCAACGTGCGGAAGATTTCTTCGAGGTTAAGTGTTACATCCTCTTCCACGGATGACTTGATTATCATATCGTCCACGTAGATCTCGATCAGGTTGTGAGTTTCTTCCGTGAAAATCTTATCCATCATTCGTTGATACATTGCTCCTGTTTTTTTTAAGCCAAAGGGCATTACCTTATAATAGTAGTTGCCAGTGGGCGTAAACGCAGTCTTTTCCGCGTCAATGTGGTGCATGGGTATCTGGTTGTACCCGACATAAGCATCTAGGAAAGACAGGAATTTGTGGCTGGAGGCGGTGTCGACTAGGAGGTCAATGTTCGGGAGCGGATATGGGTTTTTGGGGCAGGCCTTGTTTAGGTTGGAATAGTCCACGCACATTCTCCACTTTCCGCCTGGCTTCAGGACCATGACGACGTTGGATAGCAAGGTCGGGTACTGGATTTCTTCAATGAAGCCCGCATCTTGGAGTGCCTGTACCTACTTTTCGACTTCCCTCGCCTTATAAGCGCTCATCTTTCGTCGTTTTTGTTTCACCGGCTTTGCTCCAAGTAAGAACGACAGTCAGTGGGCCATCAGGGTCGGGTCGATGTCTGGCACGTATGAGGATGTCCATACAAAAAGGTCAGCATTTGCTCGGAGGGTGTCGGCTAGTCGGTCCTTTGTCTCCTGTAGAGGGGCCTTGTTGATATACGTTACTTGATCTGCGTTGGCCCTGATCTGTACTGGTTGCAGCTCACCTTCCGGCTCAGGCCATTCTCAAAGGGTCTCCGCGGTGTGTATCTCAGTTAGCATGACGTCTTTCCCGTGGCAGTCAGCTGCTTTTGGTGGACTTTGTTTTCTTGTTCGGTGTGGCTGGATCTGCAGGCTAGTGTTGTAACATCTTCTAGTGGTGATTTGGTCATCGCGCACCATTGCGACTTCATTTCTGGTGGTTAGGAACTTCATGGTTAGGGCTGCGGTGGAGATGACCGCGTGGATGACGTTCAGTGTTGGCCGCCCCAGAATGATATTGTAGGTTGACGGCTTGTTTACTACGAGGAAGGTCACCCTTTCGATCCTGGAGAGCGGCTCTCATCCGACGGTCAGGTAGAGGGAGATGTATCCGTTGGGGCTGGCAGCTTCTCCAGAAAAACTAACAAAGTCTTCCGGGTAGTGCTGGAGGTTGGCTGTTTTGAGGTCGAGTTGGTCAAAACAACTTCTGAACATGATGTCTGCGGAGCTACCCTAGTCTAGGATGACGCGCCGTACTTCAGCGTTCACTACAGTGGCGAAGATGACCATGGGGTCATCGTAGGTCGGTGTGGTATGGGTGATGTCTTCCCGCGTGAACGTGATGTCAGGAAGGTTGCGTGGTCCGCGGGATTTGTTTCGCGTTTCCCGTTCCAGAGGCAACACCTCCTGGAAGTGTCTCTTTCTCGCGGACCGCAACGCTCCACCTCCTGCAAATCCTCCAGAGATGGTATTTATTATCCTCGTCGGTTCCTGTCTTCGGTCCCTGCGCTCGTCAGGGTCTTCACGCCTCCTATTTTCCCTGGGGTAGGGTCGTCGTTCATTGCCACTGTGGTCATTATTGCGGTGATCGCTTTTGCGTTTGCGCTCTTGGATCACGTACCGCTCCAGCCTGCCTCCGCGTACTCAGCTCTCCACCTCGTCCCTGAAGTCCACACATTCTTCTGTTGTTTGGCCGTATCCGTCGTGGTACGTGCAGTATAGGGTGGTATATGCTCCTGTACGAGTTCTCAAGGGTTTTGGTCTCGGGAAGTCCTGCCTCTGCTGCAGCTCTCGGTATAGCTGCGTCAGGGATACGTTCAGCGGGACGGAATTGGTGTAACGCCCTTCTTTCGGTATCCGCAGTCTGTCATTCCTCTGTCTGTCTCTGCGGGGCGGCTGGGGGAACTTTCTGCTTGTGTCTCTTGCCTCTCTTGGTCCGTCTCGGGGCGGGTTACCTTTGACGACCTACATTCCCTCTTCCTGGTTGAGGTACTTGACACTCACCAAAACGTCGTTAGATTTTAGTGTGCGGCCAAATAATAATTTTTAACCAAGTAAACCCCAAAAGCGTAGTAAAGGGGGGTTAACCTAGGTCGTCTCTCAAGGAAGCAATTTATAACCAATTAATAGTTAAGTAATTCAGGGGGGTTTTGTTTGATGAAATTAAAAGAGATTAAAGCGAGAGTAAAACAACGATGATAAAAGCAATATCCTGCATACGGCGTTTACTAGATCAAGGATTAATTTTCATCAGTTCCCATTTAATTATTCATTGAAGGAGATGGTGTTTACCAGTTGAAATCTCTAACTGATATGCAATTTACTTAAGAAACTACGATCGTCAATTTCTTTAAGCATTTGTTAATACAGGTATTAAAACCAAGATCTCAGCATTAAGACCCATATTAATTAAGCACCAATTGCACACCTTAATCAAATCTGATTAGTTCTCCAAAGGTTCCTTAATCAAAGTTTAATAAATCATACAATCGTCAAGATTCATTAACTTAGATTTAACCTTAACTTAATAACATGCAATCGCTATATTATTAGTTAAAGGTGGAACGAGAAATGAATAATCTTTAAGCGCAAGACCTCAAATTAATCTTTAATCTAGAGTTACCGCATGCAAGATATTAAGAAATTACTCCTCCATGGTTAGAGGATTAAAGCTCAAGTAAATAAAGGAAAGGAAAGAGTAAATAAACTCAAGGGAAGTAAAAAGAAAGAAAGAAGTAAAGAAAGAGACGGAAAGATGTAAATGACAATAGAAAAGAAAAACAAGTAAAAAGCAAGAAAGAATGGATTAAGAGAATGAAATAGTAAATGGCAATTGAAAGAGTAAATGAAAATGGAAGAATGGAACAATAGAACCTGGATTAAATTCGGCAGCACTCCGTTACAAAGCTTGAACGATCACAAGCACTCTAACATAAGCCTAAGTGCTTGAATTAAAATGTAAAAAAGTGGAGAAATATGAAAGGAAAAGGAAGGGGTTTTAGGCCTAGGAGACCTTGGGGGAGGGGTGGAGAAGATGGAAGAAGATATGCCTTAAGGAGATGCCTTGGCCACCTATTTATAGGCCAAGGCTCCTCAGGACCGCTCAGCGATTTGGTGCCACCGCTCAGCGGTGGAGTCAACCTTGGTGGGCAGACGCGGTTTGCTAGCTGGCGCCAGCTGGCGAAGTTTCTGGAAGTCTGGGCGCTCAGCGGGCGCTCAACGGATGCTCAGCAGACTGACTTGCACAGCAGTCAGTAAAACTACAATATCTTCAGCTACAGACCTCCGATTGAGGTGATTCAAGTTGGCACTTAAAGCTAAGAGATAGAGCTACAACTTTGTAGTTGACACCAAATCGAGATTCAATCTCTATCATGGCTCAAAATCAATGGAAAAGTCAGTGTTAGAAATTCTCAGCTCATCTTTTAACCAAATCTTGTTGGAATTGAATCTGATCTTGTATTCATTAGTCCAAATCTTCTCTTCACATCCTCAATGATCTTCTAGACATTTATTCCCTGTAATTTAAAATAGAAAAACTACAAAAGAAATATTACATTCGAAGAGAATTAATACCTTATTTTGCCGTTTTCTTAATTCCTTTCAAAAGAGGACAATGTGCAAAAACGTATTGATTAAGTATTAAACCTACACATTTTATCATGCATTTGCTCACTTATGAAGTAATAACTTAGGGTATAAAATTGACTTATCAGTACTCTTCAGCTCGTTCTTGTATCTCGATGAGGTTGTGCGGAGGGCGCTTGGAGAGGTTCTTAGTGAAGGGACTACCCTTCTTGAGCACGTTGGTCAGGCCCATCAGCACTACCTGCTGTTGCTGGTCTTCCACTTGTGCACACTCCTCGTAAAAGCAGTCGAGGTACTATTAGAGTGATTCCTCTCCTCTCTGGATTATGCCCAGTAGGCTCACAGTCGTTTTGGGCTTAGTTCTTCTAGTGGTGAAATTTGCGAGGAAACGCTCCGCGAGGTCGTCGAAGCACTGGATGCACTTCGACGGCAGCGCGTTGAACCACATCAGGGCTCCTTTCCTAAGGGTGACAGGGAAGGACTTGCACTGGATGGCATCCGAGACACCGTCCAGGACCATCCGTTGTCCAAAGGCATCTAGGTGCTGGGGGTCCGTGGTACCATCATAGGCTTCCATGTCTGTTGGTGGCCGAAACCCTTGGGGGTATGGCGGCGAGGATATCTTCAGCGAAGGGATGATTATCCCTTCCGTAGATTCTTCTCGGGACAGAATGATTTCTTTTCGTGGTGTGGAAAGCTTCCGCGGATCTTTTGCGGTAGACAGATTCTGCTTCTCTGTCTTGGTTGGCTTGGCTGGGGCCCTCGTTGTGGTTAAAAACGTCAAAGGGGCGTCTTTGATCGGCGTCCTTCTTCACCTTTTCTGCAGCTTCGCGGAGCTCTTTTTGTCTCCGTTCTTCGTCCATTCTGGCGAGTTGGCTTAGGGCCGCTTCTAGGCGGGCGATCTTTTCAGCTTGGGTTTGGACCACACTAGCCAAGGTCGGTGGGGGAGGTAGGTCGTCCCCGGCAGACTGTTGCTGTGGTTTGCTACGCGGAGGTGACGACATGGGAGGAATGGGGGTGTGGTCAGCGCTGGGGATACCTGTGACGTCGGTGGAGCTTGGGATAGAACCACCGGGGAGTCAGCGGGTGCTGATCCCCTAGAGTTCACCACTCTGTATGTCCTTCATGTGTTCTTTGGAGGCATGTTGCTGGCGATGATGATGATGAATGCTCAGGTTTTAGAGAAAGAGTGGGGATGCCGAAAAGTCCCCACAGACGGCGCCAATGTTCCGAAGTATGCAGCTCGGTACAAGCTCTGGATCCTGAGGCTCTGGGACGGGATGAAGACTCTGGCACGATCATTCTCTGGACTCGCATTACAGTGCGTACCTACAATCACTCCAACGCTCAAGTAAGCAAGGGTGTAGGGAGTATAGTAAGTGATAATTGGATGGTCTTCATACCTGGGGTGCGGGTTGTTATATAGCTGAGGCAGTTGAGGAGGTTCCGCGTATCGTGGCGGTGGGAGAATATCTCGACCCCGCGTTATGCGCGCTGTCCGCGGATCCCGGGGTGGCTTATCCTGGATAGATAAGATGACCAGGACCTCGGGACAGCTTATCCTGAGCGGTTAGGAGGGCGGTGATCTCGGGATGGCTTATCCCGAGCCGTTGAGTCGGGTCCGCGGATATGGACCTGGGAGGTCGGGTCGATAGGATGGGCCTTTATGGCCCAGTCCGTAACAATATATATCATTAATTTACCATATTATCAAGTTAACTTTTGTTGAGGTAAACGATGAATTTAGAGATAAGAGAAAAAGAAGGGTGGTAGATGAAATTACATTGATTGGAAAATCGGTAAAATTATTAGTTTTACCAAAATCAAAATTACACACGTAAGTTAAAGTAACAAAATCTGGAGTGTGAAATCCTATTTTAGTTTTTTAACGTGGGAATCAAGCTAAAATCAAACAAAAAATGGAAAGAAGGATGAGGGCCTAATAAGCACCTGCACCTCATAGAACCTGGTGCATGAAAGAAGTTGCAAAGCTCAAGGCAAGCCACGTAGTATAATCCCAGAAAGCAAATGACAGCAATACAATACACTTTCTTAATCCCTATATAAGCCTCACATCTCCCTGCTCCTTACTCACAAACAAACAAACTCACAAACTCTTCCAACAAAGAAACTTGAGCATTTATCAATCATATCATGATGGCCTCCTTCCCCACTCTCATCACTCCGTCCCTAATATTTTTGATGTCCTTGTCAGCTGCTACAATACCACTTTCACATCATCATCACCATCATCCTCCTCCTCCTCCTCCTAATATCCTATACAACCATAGTACTCTTGTTGTCAATGTCACTGATGGTCCCAACCCCACCTCATTCACCCTAGACTATGATCATGAAGCATACATCGTTTCCTACTACATCGGGGAGGGCAAGAAGCGTATACAAGTATCCGCTTTTGTAGACTCGGGAAGGAAATCATTTGGACCAATTCAAAGACCTCCAAGGGATTTAAATGTGAATCCTCTGGCATAAAGTGCAGCGATCCCATGTGCCAAAAAATACGGAAGGACTTTAGAACCTGCACCACAAACAACGATCCTTGCACCTACATAATGCGGTATGGCGACAAGGCTACGACATCTGGTGAGTTGGTGACTGACACCTTCTCATTTGGAAACAATGCAGCGAAGCTCTTGTTTGGTTGCACTGACAAAACAACAAATTTCCTTCCCAATGATTTGGATATCAACGGATGTCTAGGCCTCAGTCGTGGCCCTCTCTCATTTGTCTCTCAAATGAAATTCAACTGATTTTCACACTGCCTCCCAGAGTCCAAGTCTAGGGCCCATGGTCAACTCCATTTTGGGTCCATGGCTACCGTTGATGCCAGCAATTTGATTCCTTTTGTCGAAGGTTCAGTTGCCGTACAGCTCTACTATCTGCCCCTCCTTGATATCAGTGTGGGCACCGAAAAACTTGGATTACCAGAGAATTATTTCATGTTCGAAGGAGAAAACAAAGGTTTTGCGGTGTACTGTGACGCTAGTGCCATGTATCTTTACAAACCCGCATATACAAAAGTTTTGAACAAATGGAAGCAATGGGCAAATCGGCTACCCAAGGGCTCAATATTTCCCACAACTAAGCCTCGAAGGGACGGTTTTGAACTTTGCTTGAAACGACGAAACGATGGTCTATTAAGCAGCGCAGCTTCTATGACGTTTCACTTCAAGTCTAACCATGTTCTTCAACTCGGCTACCAGCAGACATGGGTTACAGCCCAAGACTTCATTTCTTGTCTCGCAATTTTACCAGCAGAGGGACGCGACAAAGACTTGTCATTGCTTGGGGGCCATCAGATGTCCAACTTCGATGTTGGATATGATATTGAGCAACTTCAATTAGGAGTACATCATAAGCAACACCAAAAAATTCTTATAGAAAGCAAAGACAAACAAACAAATAAATGATTAGATCACAGAAAATTACCTGTATGGAAGGACAAAGCAAAGGATCTGCAGATAAAATAAATAAAAGAGAATGAGAAAAAATCGTAACGAAGAATCCCTTTAGATTTTAGATAGCACAGGTAAACAAACAATAAAATGATAACCAATGTGTTACAATTAAGAGAACGCAATAAGAAAAAAAAACAAATAGGGAGTATTATACCATTAAAGGAGAGTAACTAAAAGTTTTCACTTTTAGCTTAGATTCACCTGCCAGAGAATTTCTCTGGACAATAGCAGCATGTTGCTCCGTAACTACAATCACAATTCAATGAAGATGCAAACGGGAAACGCTAGGTGATGAGAATCAAACAAACTAAGTTAAGGTTTTACAAGTATATTAAGGGTAAAGAACAAAAAACTTAACTTTTAAAACTAAAAGATGTACTGACCAATTGAAAAATCAAAATAAAAAAGAATTTGAATAGAGGATCTTAAGTATAATATAGATGACAATACAAAAGTCACAACATAAGTGTACTAAACAGAACCATGCATAGAAGTGGCACAAATTTAAGCATCATAAGAAATAAGAAATAAGAAATTGAAGACATTGACTAAAATCGTTGCTATATGGAAATTCCTTTCTCCCTTTGAATGACATCTTTTGACTAATGATCATTAGCGCTTATCTTCCCTTACCTTTTTATTGTTTACTTCACCAAACTTCATTTACTACCTTTCTTTGTGACATAAAATAGATTATTAGGAGTACATTTTTATCCAAGATGATCTAATAAGGAGTACATCATAGTTTTCCAGTTTTATCGAACACATTACTGTGAAGAAAATTCTTTCTCTGACCATTGATGGCGTGGTTTTGATGACGACGACAACATTGACAAAAAGCAGAAAAAGAGAAGACTTGATCAAGATCAAAGAACCTCAAAGCTCAAGCTGCACATCATTGAAGGTTCAAGATTTTACCCTAGTGTCAATATAGTTAGCACATGTGTTGATATTAAGGTCAATGGCTCAAAGTTTTTCAACTTAAACATGTCTAACATTTTTCCAAAACCCTAAAATCATATGGCAACATTTTTCAAAGGATTTCAAGCACTTTAACGGTTTCTGCATGGGTAATCGATTACCATGCCTATGTAATCGATTACCATCACATGAATTCAAAATTATTCAAATTTTGAAGTGTGTAATCGATTACCGAACCGTAGTAATCGATTACCACCTTTCAAAATTTTAAATTATGGTTGTTTCTTGTGTGTAATCGATTACCACCTCTTGCTAATCGATTACATGCTCGAATGGGTGTGTTTTTTCATGAAACAATGCGTTGTTTTGCATCATATGCTTTGACATTGGTTCATGAACAGGCATCACTGCCTATATAATGCAGAATTCGTGCAGAACCAAAGACACACCATTAGAACTCCATTCTTTCATAAATTCTTGTAAGTTTTACAAGTTCATATTTTCAAAGTCCATTTTCAATCCAAACTCAGAAAAGCATTGAGCCATAACTTTCATATCTCTAAGTGCTTTCTATTCAGGTTTATCCCTTCCTGAGTTTAGGATTGATACAAAGCCATTGTATAGAAACTTCTTCAAAATCAATTGGTTGTTGTAAACACCGTGGTTTTCGGTGTGTTGTTCTGATCATCACCGTAGGGTTCGGTGAAGGCATTGTGTAACCAAGGGAACGGGTTGTTCTCTTGTAGTTGTTAGTGTAAGTGCCTCGGTTGTGAGGTTGTACACAACACAAGTTTACATAGTGGAAAAAACCCTGAATCAGAACAGGGAACTGGACGTAGCCGTCGGTGGTTGAAGGTGAACCAGGATAAATTCTCCGTAAATTCTCCGGTGTGATCTTTCTTATCCCTACACTTTTACATTCAGTAATTTACAATTTCCGCTGCTTTAACATTAACATTTATTCGGTTAATTGCTGGGTCTTGTTCTAAATTTGGGGATTAGGGTTTCACATCTTTCAAAGAACCAAAATCCGAGAAAAATAAGAGAAACCTAATTCACCCCCCTCTTAGGTTGCTATCTGTATTTACATTTGGCATCAGAGCACAAGTTTAGGAAAATTACTCCTAAAAGATCCAAAGATGGCATCCTCAAGACCTATGTTGAGTGAAGGGTTGAATGTAAATAGGCCTCCTTGTTTTAATGGAGATCATTATGATTTTTGGAAAATCATAATGGAAAATCAAAATGATGATCTTCATCAAAGCACAGGATCTTGAAATATGGAAAACCATAGAAGAAGGTCCATTCGGGCTTATGATTACAAATGAAAATGGGAGTGAACCTAAACCCATGAGTGCTTGGAATGATGAAGAGAAAAAGAAAGTCCAGTATGATCTTAAAGCCATGAATTACCTAACCTCTGCCTTAGGTATGGATGAATTCTTTAGAGTTTCTTCATGTAAATCATTCAAAGAAATTTGGGATACCCTAGAAGCCACTCACGAGGGTACTGATGAAGTCAAGAGATCAAAGTTGAACACCCTATCTCAAGAATATGAGATGTTCAGGACGCTTCCTGGAGAAAAGATCCTTGGTATGCAAAAAATGTTTACTCATTTAATTAATCATTTATCTGCCCTTGGCAAAGTTTATTCTAGTGCAGATTTGAATCTAAAGGTGCTACGATCATTGACACGGATATGGCAACCGAAGGTAACGGCAATTTCAGAAAAGAAAAGCCTATCTAAGATGACTCTAGCAACATTATTCGAAAAACTGCAAGAGCATGAATTGGAGTTGAGTCGCCTTGATCAACACGAGCAACATGAGAAGAAACACAGGTCAATTTCATTAAAAACAAAAATCGATTCTGATAAAGAAGATTCTGAAGATGATGAGTGTGAAAACATGAATCTCTTAGTTAAGAATCTTGGAAAAGTTTTCAAAAAGAAAGGCATGCGGTTTGGTCAAAACAAAAGATTCATAAAGAAGAACGATTCATCTTCTTCTCAAATATTCACATGCTTTGAGTGTGGAAAGCCCGGACATATTAATTCCGATTGTCCAAACATCCAAAGAAAGAAGAATGGATTCAGAGACAAAGTGGACAACAAACACAAGAAGGGCAAGAAAGCATACGTAGCATGGGAAGACAATGACGTTAGTACTTCATCTGAATCTGAAGATGAAGAAGCCCAGATCGCATTGATGGCAACTCATGATTCTGACAACGAAAATGATGAGGTTAGTTCTGATAAACTCTCCTATGAAGATTTACAAGTTGCTTTTGAATGCATACAAGAAATGTGTTTAAATTTTTCCAAAATCTATGCTAAGAAAGAAGAAGTAAACTTGATTAAATCTATGATAGAAAACCAAGATGCTTGTAAGAAGTGCATAACTTTAGAAACTAAAGTTGATAATCTTCAACAAATTGTATGTAAATTTGAAAAAGGCAAGCATGGGTTAGAAGATATATTAAGCATGCAAAGAAACACAAAAGATAGAAGTGGATTAGGTTATACTCCACAAAAGGGTAAGAATGATGTAAAGAAAACTTTGTTTGTAAAGGCTAGTAATCCACAACCAAATCTGCATGCAAGAAAAATGTTTTACAATCTAATCCTAAAGCTAATGGTAATAGTAAAGCAAGAAACAACATCTATCAAAAGCCAACTTCAAAGACAATCTCTAAACCTAACAACTACTATGTTTCAAAGAAGATTCATTTGATTCCTAAAAGAAAGTATATTTGTAGTTATTGTTGTTTAGAAGGGCACACCAACAATGCATGCTATTTTAGAAAATTTGGTGTTCCAAATGGTCAAAACAAGTAGGTTGAGAAAGGCTCTAACAAGCAAGGACCCAAAGCACATTGGGTACCTTATACTCATTTCTAAATTGTTTTGCAGATATGTATGAGGACAGCAAGTGACTTATGGTATCTTGATAGCGGCTGCTCCTCACACATGACGGGAGACAAAACAAAGTTCTCATTTCTTATGCCAAGAAACAACGGATTTGTAACTTATGGCAACAATGACGAGGAAAAATAATCAGCATTGGAAGAATAGGTACGCCTCCTCAAACTACCATTGAAAATGTGCTATATGTCGAAGGCCGATGACATAATCTGCTTAGCATTAGCCAATTATGTGACAAAGGTCTTATAGTTGGATTTGAAGATGATATATGTTTAGTGAAAGACAAGAAAACCCAAGAAGTGAAATTTTCTGAATACAAAGTTAATAAGGTTTTCATGATTTCACTAGAAGATATATCATCTAAAAATACATGTCTAATGGTAAAAAGCAATGATGATTGTTGGCTATGGCATAAACGTTTAGCACATATTTACATGGATCACTTAAATAAATTTATCAAGCATGATTTAGTCATTGGTTTACCAAAGATTAAATTTGTTAAAGATAGATTGTGTGTTGCTTGTCAAAAAGGAAAGCAGACAAAAGTCTCCTTTAAACCTAATAATGTTGTTTCAACTACTAGACCTCTCCAGTTACTCCATATGGACTTATTTGGTCCATCAAGGACAAAGAGTTTTGGAGGAAACTATTATGGTCTTGTAATTATTGATGACTATTCTAGGTTTACATGAACTTTATTTCTATCACACAAGAATCATGCTTTTGATGCATTCAAAAGATTTGCTAAAACTGTTGAAAATGAGAAGTCTTTGAAAATTGCATTAATTAGAAGTGATCATGGTGGTGAGTTTGAAAATGCATCATTTGAAGAGTTTTGTGGTGAACCTGGCATATCTCATAACTTTTTCGCTCCTAGAACACCTCAACAAAATGGAGTTGTGGAAAGGAAAAATAGATCTCTTGAGGAACTAGCAAGAACCATGCTAAATGAAACAAATTTGCCTAAGTACTTTTGGGCAGATGCAGTTAGCACGGCTTGCTACGTTTCTAATAGAGTTCTAATTATACCTTTCCTAAAGAAAACCCCATATGAGTTGTTCAAGGGTAGAAAGCCAAATATTGCACATTTTCATATATTTGGCACAAAGTGCTTTGTTCTGAACAATGGCAAAGAAAACCTTGGAAAATTTGATGCAAAAGCAGATGAAGGTAAATTTCTTGGTTACTCACTTACTAGCAAAGCCTTTCGCATCTTCAATAAAAGAACCCATACCATTGAAGAATCTATTCATGTTTAGGGTTTAGGGTTTAAGAACAAAAACGACAAAGAGAAACGACATAAAACACAATGAGCAAAACATCTACCTAGATAAGACTCGACGGCCGCGTCCAATCCCTCAATGATCAACCGCACGTTCAAGGGAACCCTACCAGACAGAGCCAGGAAAAACTCCTGCTGCACCAGCTCCTCCGCAGAGAAGTTTTCGGGACGGTGGTTGTGAATGTTTATATTCCAATAGCAGGAGATATCCACCACCGTATCCCGATCCCCTTCCCAAAAAGTGGTCATCCCCGGAGCGGCAAAGACCTTGAAATACTTCCATTTGAACTCCTGGTAGGATTCCTCCCACCGCGTAAAGACCTTTGGTCCCGCATACCCCTTGAACGTATGCCAGCTCCGATACCGACAGCGAGTCCCCGAAACCACTGTCCCCTTGGGGTTTATTAAGGAATACAAGCTGAGAAAAGTCTTGGCATACGACACGAGTCCGAACGCGCCGCACACCATCTGAAATCCGCGGAGGAGTGCCCATCCATTCGGGTGGAGTTGCGTGGGACTAAAGGCGCATAATGCCATGATCTCCCGCTCAAAAGGGGTAAAGGGTAGCCTAACCCCCAACCGCGTAAAGAGTACCTCATACATCCACAAGAAGTGTGGAGTATCGGTATGCTTCACCATGCACACCCTCTCATCCTCAGAGGCAGCATCCACAATGTGTTCGTGGTCCTCTAGCCCCTCANGAGGAGTGCCCATCCATTCGGGTGGAGTTGCGTGGGACTAAAGGCGCATAATGCCATGATCTCCCGCTCAAAAGGGGTAAAGGGTAGCCTAACCCCCAACCGCGTAAAGAGTACCTCATACATCCACAAGAAGTGTGGAGTATCGATATGCTTCACCATGCACACCCTCTCATCCTCAGAGGCAGCATCCACAATGTGTTCGTGGTCCTCTAGCCCCTCATCTGTCAGCACCAGCGCCTCCTGTAAGCGCTTGACGAAATCCGGGCCAAACATCGAAGGAATGGCAAAAACCTTCGGGTCAATCCAGCTATATGACATCCTCTCATGGGCATCCCTCAACGGACGCTCTCTCCTCACCCCCTGATTAACCCTCCTCGACCTCCCCATCACCAATTTATAGAAAACTAAAAAGAAAAAAAAAGGCAGAAAAACAAAACCCCCATGAACAACTCGCCACATAAACAAAATCCTTAAAACAACGACCCAACAACAAGAACCCGCAAGAAAATAACCCAATCATAACAAAAGCAGAAGCAGAAAATTCGAGCTACAAGAACTAGAAGAACAACCCAGCAGTAAAAACAGAAACAGAAGCACGTGCGCATTAACGAATAAGAAGAACAAAGAAGAACAGATGAACAAGAAATACTCACAGGAATGGAATAAAAGACGAGCGCAGGAAAGAGAAGCCCTCAACTCAGAAGCAAACCCGCAAGGAAAATCGCTCGAAAGAAGAAGAACGCCTTAGAAGATGAAGAGCAATAAGAAGATAAATGAGAAAATAGTTCGAAGAGTAGTGAGACAGTTAAAAAGGGGATAGTTTGTATTCGAAATGTTAAGGGAAATGAAAAGGTGCCGAGACGGTTCAGAAAAGGTAAATTTAAAAAACCGTACCCGAACATTAATGGGGTGCGAAAAATGAGGTGTTTTCCCTACAAAACCATCATTACTCCCTTGCGTCGAGTACCCATCAGCCATACCCTCGTCACGTGTCTACAATCAACGGCACCTAAATCTCCCGCGATGGGAAGCGCGTCTCATCAAGGATCTCCAAACGTCACGTCCCCGAGGAGAGAACCAGATCATGACACGAGTCGCAACAACACACTTCGTCCGCGGTCCCTACAACACGATATACGCAGAAACTGCAGCAAGGAATCTCGAGGCCTTGAACTCGGACCCCATCGTTCCACTCCGCGCTCCGAGCTGGGGGGGCTTCTGCTACGGACTGGGCCATAAAGGCCCATCCTAGCGATTTGACCACCTAAGCCCATATCCACGGACCCAACTTAACTGCTCGGGATAAGCCACCCTGAGATCCCCGCCAGATTAACTGCTTGGGATAAGCCACCTCGGGATCTACGGACAGTCCACCATATGCGGGGTCGAGATATTCTCCCATTGCCGAGATACGCAGAACAACTTCAACCGCCTCAATTATATAGTAGCCCATACCCCAGGTATGAAGATCATCCAATTATAACTTACTATACTCCCTAAGCCCTTGCTTACTTAAGCGTTGGAGTGTTTGCAGGTACCCACCGCAACGCGAGTTCAGAGACCGATCGTGCCAGAGCCCTCATCCCTTCCCAGAGCCTCAGGATCCAGAGAGTGTACCGAGGTGCATACTTCGGAACAATTATCATTCAAATGTCTTGTCTTAAGTGCTTGTGCAATCTAAAGTCAGCATTTATTGAATTTCAGATTTGTGTTATTTGTAAGCAAATTCATGGTTCGTGCACACAATGTTGCAAGTGCTCTACTTATTTCCATGCCTTGTGTGCATCACGGGCCGGTTACGGCATGGAGGTGAGGATTAACTTCGATTGACTTGGCTTCCATTTGCATAATTGTTGTTAAGTTCTTCTCATTACAACTTTAATTTGGTTTTAAACTGGTTAAATGCAGATTTTCATTTTATTGCCCTGGTTTATGCAAATATGATTTTAGATTCAATCATACAATTTTGACCACTAAGTACAGCTGTTCACTAGTCACCTTCCATGAACTTCAGCATTTCATGTTTGGTACTTTAATAAAATAAAAAGCATAATTTTGTACCTCAAGATTAATATTGTATGTTTAAACAATCTTGAACAATTTTTTATGTTTACTACCATAAATTAGATATTAGCTTCATCACTTGTATAATCATTTATGTTGACACATCACACATTTGCATATTATATTTTCACTTTGCACGGATTATAACATCTTTATGATAAGATACAATAACCTCATTTGATTTATTTAGCAGACTTCACCTAGTGAGAAAATGCTTTGTTGTTTATGTGGATTTAATATTTGTAATTGTTATAAAGTGTATAGGATCTTGACAATATAAATTAAATTCCAAGTACCTATATCATTTTCTGATAAATTGAGTTTTAAGCATTTCAAGAAATAGACTTAGTATTACATAGAAAAATATAATTATACTACAATATGCATGTAAACATAATTTTATTCTTTTAAAGAAACCAAAGCAACATTTTATTTGTAAAGAACTAGTAGAGGTGGCTACCAATGAAAGATTCAGAATGCTTGGACTACTTCATACATAAGAAATCTAATGCCAATAACCGTTATTAAAATATACTTCTCTATGTGGTCGTAGGCTCTTAGCTGTAGTATTATCCTGTGTCATGGCCTATTTTAAGTTGATATGTTGCATTTTTCTTATGGATAATTTATGATCAATGGAAATAATTTACATTTTCTCCATTTTAAATGCAGTTGCATTGTTCGGAGGAAAATGGTAAACAGATTACAAGAATGGTTTCTTATTGTGCTTATCACAGGTATAGAATCTTCGATTACAACAAATATAGAAACAAACTCTTTGTTTTTTGTACCTTTGTACTATTTCCTATTATAGGGTTTGCTTTTGCCAAACACTTCTAGTTTTTTGGATTGGACATGTATTGGGTTTATCTGAAAATAATTTTAATCTTATTTTCAGCTTTTCATCTTCGTTGTGTCTATGTTTCTTGCAGGGCTCCGAATCCAGACACTGTTTTGATAATGCAAACTCGTCTTGGAGTCATTTCAACCAAAAATCTTCTCCAAACAAAGAAAAAAATGGGGTGATGGTAGTGACCCCTCACGTGATGAGCAACGGCTTCTGCTGCTGATCTCTAGCAAGTGGAAAAAAATGAAAAAGCTGAGCTAGGTGCTGGAATTTTACATGCACTGATAACAATGCAATGGACATAATAAAGGCCACGGTGGATGACAAGGTCTAGATAGTAAACATTGTTAAACATTATGAAAAAACAGATAAATGGTACACCAGAAAATATAGGAGAAAGATAGATAACAGAGAAATAACAATTGTATTATCTGAGTTGTCTGAATTAATTTACAATAAAAGGTGAGCCTATTTATAGGTTGAAAACACAACGACCAAAACTCAATGGCAAAAAACAAATCACAATCAAATTAAACATAATACATATTATTCTTAACACCCTCCCTCAATTGTATTATCTGAGAGTTGTCTGATTTAATTTACAATAAAAGGTGAGCCTATTTATAGGTTGAAAACACAACGACCAAAACTCAACGGCAAAAAACAAATCACAATCAAATTAAACATAATACATGTTATTTCTCTGTTATCTATCTATCTCCTATATTTTTTGGTGTGCCCTTTCTCTGTTTTCCATGATATTTAACATGGTATTAGAGCCATGGTTCCCACCTTGAACCCATATTCTCGCTTCCCCAATTTTCCCCTTAATCACCTCCACATAATCTTGATGTTGACTTAATCTGCCTCCGTGTAGTCTCGATTGTTGCATTTGCTAGTTCCGCCTAGCTCTTGATGTTGCCTTTGTTGGTTCTGCCCAACTCCTGATGTTGCCTTCGTTGTTGCCTTTGCTGGTTCCTCCCAGCCACTGTTGCCTTGGCTGGTTCCGCCCAGCCACAATTGCCTTCGCTGGTTCCGCCCAGCCTTTGCCTTTATTTTGTTGGTTCCGCTACATTCAGCCCTCCGTTGAACTATGACAAGCTAAAAGCTCAGGAGCTTTAGCTTGAGGGAGGGTGTTAAGAATAATATTAAATTTAGAATATATTAGATTGATTTAGTTCCGATTTCATTTGATATTATCCTAATTTTGTCATTATGTTAATTTATTCTCATAAGCCTATAAATAGGCCTAAACTTATTGTACTCAACACTGATTTGAAGAATAGAATCCTTGATTATCTTTTCTTTGGTTATCTTCTTTGGTTATAATCTCTGATTGATCATGAAATCTCAAATGGTATCAGAGTCATGGCACCCTCCGTGAGCAATCTCGTCTCCGCCACCTCCACCTCTGCCGCTACTCCTCCATTCTTCATGTTGCCTAACGCTGCCTCCGTGTAGTCTCCGATGTTACATATCGCTGCTTCCGTGCAGTCTCTGATGTTAGCTACCGCTGCCTCCGTGCAGTCTCCAATGTTGCCTATTGCTGCCTCTGTGCAATCCCCGATGTTTTTCTGACAAGTCATTGACACCGCTCTTTTTTTTTTTTTTCCCTTAACAACCTTCGCTTGTGATAAGCTGAAATCTCATATAACTTTAGCTTGAGGGAGGGTGTTAAGAATAATATATATTATGTTTAATTTGATTGTGATTTGTTTTTTGCCGTTGAGTTTTTGTCGTTGTGTTTTCAACCTATAAATAGACTCACTTTTTATTGTAAATTAATTCAGACAACTCAGATAATACAATTGTTATTTCTCTGTTATCTATCTTTCTCCTATATTTTCTGGTGTGCCATTTATCTGTTTTTTCATGATGTTTAACAATGTTTACTATCTAGACCTTGTCATCCACAGTGGCCTTTATTATGTCCATTGCATTGTTATCAGTGCATGTAAAATTCCAGCACCTAGCTCAGCTTTTTCATTTTTTTCCACTTGCTAGAGATCAGCAGCAGAAGTCGTTGCTCATCACGTGAGGGGTCACTACCATCATCCTTTAGATTCAATACAGAGATTAAATGCACCCAGAGTAAATCCTCTATCCTCTCCAGATTATATGGGATTTTCTTAATAACATTTTAGCTTCAATGTAATATTTAGAAACCCCTCCTCCCCACATCCATTTTTTTAACTCTTTTTCTTATGTCTTTCCCTGAAGCAGGTGGTAGAGGTGGCTAAGGCATTTTCTTCTTTCAGGGAGCGCCTTTACCACTTATAGGTAAATCTTATCTTTCCGAACTGATTATTCTCTTTGGTGCTCGATTTCTGATTATGCTATGGATGCACTTACATGATTCCAGAGAACCGAAAATGAACGGGTTTGCTTTGGTAGATCAGGCATTCATGGATGGGGCCTTTTTGCAAATAGAAATATTCAAGAAGGAGAAATGGTATATTTAATGTTACGCTAAAATATGAAAGGACTCAGTGACTCATTTGTCCTTTAAATAAGAGTACAACTTCTATGGTAGCAGTGATGAGCATGATTTAATCTGAAGCAGGTTCTTGAATATCGCGGTGAACAAGTAAGACGTAGCATTGCATATCTAAGGGACGCAGGATATAGATTAGAAGGGAAAGACTGCTATGTGAGTTAATTTTTCTCCCCATTCCCTGGGTTGTTCTTTGTGTGGCCTCTAGATTTTAATTCCAAAGCTTTGTCCTGGAATATTGTTTATTTTGATTTTCTCTGTGGTTATTTCCCTGCTGTTTACCTGTTGAGAATTTCTGCTTGTATATTCGTGTTCAATAACACTAAATTGGCCTGGCTTCTTATTTTTTGCAGCTGTTTAAGATAAGTGAAGAAGTGGTAGTTGATGCCACTGATAAAGGAAATATAGCACGGCTAATTAACCATTCTGTAAGTCAACCTAACTCAAATTGTATATCACACTAGTCAACTTTTGTGGTTGGAACTTGTGATTGTGAGATTACTCCCTAAAACTGAATAGGCTATCTGGGAACAGGATATTTTTACTTATAGGAGCAAGTCAAACATGTCTGATATTGACTGGTTTTTGTACAATATTGTTCCCTTGTAGCCTCACTATTGGTTATTAGTTATTGTCTTACCAGTTATTGGTTCATGTTAACAGTGTATGCCAAATTGCTATGCAAGGATCATGAGTGTGGGTGATGATGAGAGTCGGATTGCACTCATTGCCAAGACTAACGTAGCTGCTGGCGAAGAACTGACGTATCTCTCTAATCTCTCTTTCCCTGTCTCTTTTGCATGTGTTTTTGTGCTTTTGCTGCATGTGCATGCTTCTGCTTGTATGTGCAATGTTGCGATTTCAGCATGCATTCTATATGGTCAAGTTTTGCTTAACTTTACGGTGATCTTAACTGGCAGGTATGACTACTTGTTTGATCCTGATGAGCCAGATGAATTTAAAGTCCCTTATTTATGTAAAGCTCCAAACTGCCGCAAATTCATGAATTAGGATTCATACATATCATGATGAGATTATTGTTTCTCCGCAAGGAGCACTGACCAACCATCCCCTGATGAGTGGGAACCTCATAGTTACACCCAAGCTGTAATTTTAAGCAAAGCTTAGGTATAGGAAAAAAAGATAAAAAAACAAAAACAACTACAGAAAAAGCATCATAGTTTTTGGCTTTCTTCCCCAATTGCATAGTTAGTGTAATGCTTTCCTTGGACATTCAATGGCGCCGAATAAAAGCTGTAGATTTTAAGCAGCTATAGGCCCTTAGCGTTTCTGTAAATTGTTCAGAAAATATTACTTCGTTTGTTAGAGTTAATCCATTTCTTGCTGCGGTTGCAATGTTCAATCTAATTTGCGTATGTCTTCTTTTACTAATACCGAATGTGGGAAAGTTGTTTATAGATGGTTCATATGCAAAAATACACATCAGTAATTCCAATACAACTTCAGTAAATAATAACAATAAAATAAATACTAAAAAATTTGAGGTAGCATGAGCGTGGTGTTTTAAGGGTCTGCTTGTATTTAAATTGGAGCACATCTAAAGATCATCAAAATAAACTAACAATCTTAAACTAATTTTACTATAAGGTGTGGGGGATCACTGAGAAACTAACTGCCAAAATTATAGGAAGAGAGGAACACTATCAAGTCCTCTACAAAATTTGAAAAAAACATGAAAGATGAAAGGTGAGCCATTAAATTCATTGAATAACAGCACTTACGATACACATAAGACAATTATAAACATGCTCACATGCTTATTTCTTACAATACATAATAGTAAAATCTCCTGCAGTTTGTTGTATTTTGTTATTTCAAAATTAAAATTTATTCATGTGAGTATCTACTAGTTTTTATCATTATCCTTTGAAAAAAAAATTTTTCTTTATCTGTGCTTTTGTTTCGGATGGGCTCCAGCTACCCACAAGAAATTAGGAAAATATGTTTGTAAACGTTGCCATTTTATCTCGGAAAAATTCTCACAATAAAATTAGACCAATTAAACACCAAAGAGGAGTTAGATGTAGCTACCATTTCCATTATCTTTGATGATGAGGCTCTGCTATGTGTGTAACTGACGATGAGGCTAAGTAATGAAATTACCTTTTGCTGCACATTGCGTTTCAAAATATATATTCCAAATAATGCAATCCAAAGAAGTTACCTATCGCTGTCAAACTTACATTGATCATTCAAAACCAAGAAAGCCAAGATGAACCAGAAACAAGGAGGAAAATCAAGAATTCATCTACATGTGTAGACACTTCTAAGACTGGTGCATCTATTTTTGTTTTTTTTTTTTGCAATATATATATATATATCATTAATTTAGCATATTATTAATTTAACTTTTTTGATGAAAACGATGAATTTAATGTTAAGAGAGAAAAAAAAGGCGGTGGATGAAATTACATTAATTGGAAAATCAGTAAAATAATTAGTTTTAGCAAAATCAAAATTACACACGCAAGTTAAAGTAACAAAATCTGCAGTGTGAAATCCTATTTTTGTTTTTTAACGTGGGAATCAAGCTAAAATCAAACAAAAAATGGAAAGAAGGATGAGGGCCTAATAAGCACCTGCACCTCATAGAACCTGGTGCATGAAAGAAGTTGCAAAGCTCACGGCAAGCCATGTAGCACAATCCCAGAAAGCAAATGACAGCAATACAATACACTCTCTTAATCCCTATATAAACCTCACATCTCCCTGCTCCTTACAAACTCTTCCAACAGACAAACTTGAGCACTTATCAATCATATCATGATGGCCTCCTTCCCCACTTTCATCATTCCATCCCTAATATTTTTGATGTCCTTGTCAGCTGCTACAATACCACTTTCACATCATCATCACCACCATCCTCCTCCTAATATCCTATACAACCATAGTACTCTTGTTATCAATGTCACTAATGGTCCCAACCCCATCTCATTCCCCCTATTCTATGATCATGAAGCATACATCGCCTCCTACTACATCGGGGAGGGCAAGAAGCGTGCACAAGTATCCGCTTTCATAGACACGGGAAGCGAAATCATCTGGACCAATTCAAAGACCTCAAAGGGATTTAAATGTGAATCCTCTGGCATAAAGTGCAGCGATCCCAGGTGCCAAAAAATACCGAAGGACTTTAGGACGTGCACCAAAAACAACGATCCTTGCACCTACATGATGCGGTATGGCGACAAGGCTACCGCATCGGGTGAGTTGGTGACTGACACCTTCTCGTTTGGAAACAATGCAGTGAAGCTCTTGTTTGGTTGCACTGACAAAACAACAAATTTCCTTCCCAATGAGTTGGATATCAACGGATGCCTAGGCCTCAGTCGTGGCCCTCTCTCATTTGTCTCTCAAATGAAATTCAACCGATTTTCACACTGCCTCCCAGAGTCCAAGTCTGGGGCCCGTGGTCAAGTCCGTTTTGGGTCCATGGCTACCGTTGATGCCAGCAAATTGATTCCTTTTGTGGAAGCTTCAGTTGACCTACCCCTCTACTATCTGCCCCTCCTAGATATTAGTGTGGGCACCGACAAACTTGGATTACCAGAGGATTATTTCAAGCTTCGAGGAGAACACAAGGGTTTTGCGGTGGACTGTGGCGCTAGTGCCATGTATCTTTACAAACCCGCATATACAAAAGTTTTGAACAAATGGAAGCAATGGGCAAATCGGCTACCCAAGGACTCAATATTTCCCACAACTAAGCCTCGAAAGGACGGTTTTGAACTTTGCTTGAAACGAGATAAAGATGGTCTATTAAGCAGCACACCTTCTATGACCTTTCACTTCAAGTCTAACCATGTTCTTCAACTCGGCTCCCAGCAGACATGGGTTACAGCCCAAGACTTCATTTTGTGTCTTGCAATTTTACCAGCAGAGGGAGACGACAAAGACTTGTCATTGCTTGGGGGCCATCAGATGTCCAACTTCGATGTTGGATATGATATTGAGAAGCGAGGAATATCTTTTACCCCGAAAGTTTGTGAACCTTAGTAATAACTGGCTACTGCTTGTTATGTTATGTTATAATTAATTAAATAAAAAATGTAATGTGACAACAAATTATACCAATAATCAAGCCAAGCTTATGTACTACCATCAAATTTCTCTCGGTATTAAGCTTACTATATCAGTGTATTGTTTGTTGTTTTGCTGTTATGGCTGAGATGATTCAGTAATTTATTGGTTCATTATTTTACAGATAATTTGCTCTTCTTTTTGCCCTTTTTCAATTTCTGGTATCGCCTGCCCAATGGTTTCATTGATTCTTGAGCACCATGTTGAATGGTTTCATATATCAGCAAAATGGAATAGTTGAGGTTATGGGGCTGTGATGTTTGTTTATTTTGTGATTGAGTTTCGTTCCTTTCTTTGGTTTATTGGTTAGTTTCTCTGCAAAAGTTTGTTATTTGAAGCGCCCTTGACCAATGCTTTACGGTTCTTCTTTGTCGAGTTAAAAAAATTCGTGTTCGTATTGTTTGGCAGGTGGTCTTTTTGCCGGCTTAATGCTGGTGGATGCTCCTTGAGATGGATCTTAGCCATTTTAGAAGTGAGTTCTTACCCAGAACTTGCAGGTATTAAGCTTATGCCAGAAACTTTTGTCCATTCGTATTAAGTAAGATAACACGACAAATGACAGGTAATTAGGGGATAAACACGAACAACAGTTGTAGCGATTTCTTATTGATAAGATAAATGAAAACACATAAGTTGATCATACTATTAAATTCAAGGTGATATCAAACTCTCCGAATAGACACTCGCTTGAAGGCAGCAACGGGAGTTCTTAATCCCATGAGGAGCATTAAAAGTGCCACTTTTAGAATTGTAAACAAATAAGCCCGTGTCGTCGCCGAGATAGGACCAGAAAAATAATAGCTCATCATCATCCTCACCAGAGACACGAATTGGTACGATCCCTGGGCTAGGGACAGTAAACAATTTAGTCCAAGACTCATTATTTCCATAGTCCCTCATAAGCCAAACATTGTAAACCTCGTTGTCACAAGGATGACCGATGCACAAGCAGCCCTTTAAAACATATAAGTCAGGCACAGCCTCATCATGTGGACCGACAGGAGGAAGCAGTAGTTTTTCATGATACATCTCCGTTGCCAGATCAAGAGAAACAATAACAAAGCGAAACACATCATCATCGATAAAATTGAACCAATCCTTAGCCAACCAATGAAGCTTGCAATTCAAAAATTTTCCCTCATTGTCGAAAGTTGAACAGCGTGTGGGAAAAGGTTGAATCGATCTCCATGAATCGGTACCCACAGTAAGAACCTGGACATCGTTCTTGTTAATACCGTGACTAGCCAAAGGATGGACGGCTACTACCTTATAACTATGACTGAGATGATCATAGCCAAACCCCAATGAAGTAGAAGCATATCTTTGAGGCTCAAGAGGTATTGCCGGCGGCAAAGATTTGAGCTTTCCAGTGAGGGGGTTCCACAAAATAGGCTCAAAAATTCTAGGAAACACACAGAGCATGCCATGGCAAGATCCAACCATGATTCCGCCGCTTAGTTCTTTGGTGCAAGGGGAATCGAGCCACGTGGCAGTGGCGGCGCCAGAGGTGGTGATACTGTAATTTGAATGTCGCGGCGGATCCCAATTGGTTATGACGAGGTGGTTGCGGGGGTTGGTCGGGTCGGTGGCACGAAATTGCTCCTTTGCGAATTGGGGGTCTGAGATTAGGGCGTCGAAGGATTTGGAAAGGGACTTGAAGCGGATGAGGGGCTTCACTGGCAGCCGCGGGAGGATTTCGGCCACTAGATCGAAGGGAAAGGTGAATTGGTGGCTGCCGGCCGCCACGGCGGTTGTTGTTTCCTCCGTAGCTGTTGGTTGTTGAGGCTGCATATTCCTTTCTTGTTTTGGGTAGTGAACAAAATGAGAGAGATTGCAGCTTAGACTTCCTATTTGGGTTGATTCATATTCCACAACTCTGTAATGTCTACTTTATACTCCATTCATTCTATAAAAAACTAATTGTTTTTTTAGATTGATTTGTAATTTAATATATGTTCAGATACATGAACTTAAAAAAAATAAAAGGATGGAGTATTATACACTCTCCCTGGTCCAAAAACAACTGTCACTTTGATTTTGATAGAATAATTTTCTCATCTCACATTAATTACTATTTTGACCACTTTTTATTAATATTTACAGCTCATTATTACTTCTCTCGCCAAATTTACTAGTGATTAAAAATTTGACTATCATGTGGCCAACTCTGGTTTTGTGATATCTAATGTTTCTTTTTTTGTGCTAATTCATGACTGTTTAGTATTCGGAGTATGAAATCTACATTCATCACTATAATAAATGATGTGAGATTTCTCTCTGAAATCCAGTGATATTGCCATGTTTGAATCTGATTGGTGCTAATTTTTGTTATCATTTATAAAGGATTCATTTCTTTATTTTTGTTGGAATATATGGATGAATTGTAATCTTTATTAATGGCATCTCATGTTCTCCTATAGAGTTGTGTGCAAGTGTGGCTCTTGCGAGACTGAAAACCAAGCACTTAACGAATGGGAAAGCCACACAGGTTCAAAATTTAGAAATTGGAGAACGAGTATTCGGGTGGAAGGCTCCATGCTATCACTGGAACAATCGCTTTGTATTCAACTACATGGTTTTGATGCATAATATTCCCCATCTCTTTTCGCTGAAAATGTGCAGCATTTTTAGTTCGTTCCTCTAGTATAATATGAGTTTGACAGTTTAATCTCATCCTTGATAATTTGGTGAATGTACTTAGGCTCACTAATATTATAATATAGTTTACCAATTAATTAGCATTATTAATTAAGGTTTTTTTTGCATCTTATTGTTTAGATCTGCAACTTAATAATACCACTTTTCACCAATATCAATATTTTATTTTAATTAGGAAGTCTTCAGTGCCAAAATGCCAGTAAGTCTCTTTATGATTTAGCATATGGGACATCTAAAAGAAGAAAAATGCAGGTTGCAGATTAGAATTTTGGGGTCAACGGTTTTTTATTTTAAGAAGACATAACTTTAATTGTAACTAATAAAATCCATTTTAACTTCTCAGATGCTGCAGTTGGCAGAGCTTCATGCTAATGCTGTAGTTTCTATCAAACCTAAAAAAACCTTCCTTAAAAGAAAGGAAACAGAAGTTGCTTACCTTTTTGCAAGGTACCTTTTCTTCCTCCTGGGCCGTACAACTTTGAGTTTCATAGATGGATTTCTCTTAGCGATAATGTTACTAAATTATTTTCTATGACAGAGAAATATGAACCTGTTTGTGCAAAGTGGACTACAGAACGATGTGCTGTATGCAGATGGGTTGAAGATTGGAACTACAACAAAATTATCATTTGCAACAGGTAATGTAGCATCTTTAGTTTAATATCTGCTCATTTACTGTAAATAGTCAAACTGTCAAGACACAGGGATTAGAAGAAGCTGCAGCATGGTCGGAAGATTTTTTAGCTAATGAATGTAGTGAATCATGGATATTTTGTGCTATTAACGAATGAGTTTGAGTTATGTCTGCATCTTTAAATATTTTAATGCAAGGAGTTCCTCCAGTATTTCAATGTTTTGAAATATAAAATCCGTTCATGTGCCTTATCTAATAACTTAAGTTTTTGGGAAAGTTAGTTCTTGACATAATATGAGAGCCTTTGTGACCACATATTCTAGAGTTCAATCCTTGTTGCCCCTTAAATTTCTGCAGCCTTTTCCATCATAACTTATCTGTCAGACCACTAGTGATGAAACCATTTGCTTATAAAGCCAAATGTTTTTCTTCTTCTGCTAGCTTGAACTATCAACCAAGGCTTTTTTGGTTTGTCATTGTACACTATCCGATGAATTGCATTACAATTAATATAGAAATGCATTAAATTTTATAGATGTCAAATAGCTGTTCATCAAGAATGCTATGGAGCAAGAAATGTTCAAGACTTTACGTCATGGGTTTGTAAAGCTTGTGAAACGCCTGACATAAAACGGGAGTGTTGTCTTTGTCCTGTAAAAGGTTTGTCTTCCTTAATGTTTGAAATGTACTATATAAAAGCTGTTCATTCTTATATGTTTTTTTTTAAAGTGGAAGACACTTCCTCCTTGTGAATAGTATTTTGTTGAATTCCTAAGTTGCTCACTTGATTCTTTAGTTTTACTCTTCCTCCCCTCTTTTGACTATTGTTATAAATGAATAGGATACTATCTTGAAGCTTTGGAAAACTTGTTTTTCTCCTCAGTATGTTATTGATGTGTTTAATCTTTTTGTTTTCTTTTCTTTTTTAACTGTTATTGGACCCTCAGGTGGTGCTCTAAAGCCAACCGATATTGACACATGTAAATATTATTATACTACAATAAGCATGTAAACATAATTTTATTCTTTTAAAGAAACCAAAGCAACATTTTATTTGTAAAGAACTAGTAGAGGTGGCTACCAATGAAAGATGCAGAATGCTTGGACTACTTCATACATAAGAAATCTAATGCAAATAACCGTTATTAAAATATACTTCTCTATGTGGTCGTAGGCTCTTAGCTGTAGTATTATTCTGTGTCAAGGCCTATTTTAAGTTGATATGTTGCATTTTTCTTATGGATAATTTATGACCAATGGAAATAATTTACATTTTCTCCATTTTAAATGCAGTTGCATTGTTCGGAGAAAAATGGTAAACAGATTACAAGAATGGTTTCTTATTGTGCTTATCAGAGGTATAGAATCTTCGATTACAACAAATATAGAAACAACTCTTTGTTCTTTGTACCTTCGTACTATTTCCTATTATAGGGTTTGCTTTTGCCTAAAACTTCTAGTTATTTGGATTGCACATGTATTGGGTTTATCTGAAAATAATTTTAATCTTATTTTCAGCTTTTCATCTTCGTTGTGTGTATGTTTCTTGCAGGGCTCCGAATCTAGACACTGTTTTTGTTACGGATTGGGCCATAAAGGCCCATCCCCGCGATCCAGCCACCCAGGCCCAAATCCACGGACCCGAATTGCCTATTCGGTTTAATCACCCCGCGATTTCCGTCCGCGCAACTGCTCGGGATAAGCCACCCCGAGATCCCCGGCCACGAATCTGCTCGGATAAGCGATCCGGAGATCCCACTCATCTTATCTACTCGAAGATAGCCAACTTGGCACGACCGGGACAGGCCACCATGCGCGTGGTTGAGATATCCTCCCACCGCCGCGATACGCGGAATGGCCTCAACCATCTCAGTTATATAACAGCCCGCACCCCAGGTATGAAGATCATCTAATAATCACTTACTATACTCCTTGCACCCTTGCTTACTTGAGCGTCGGAGTGATTGCAGGTACCCACCGCAACCGCGAGTCCAAAGATTGATCGTGCCAGAGCCAGAATCTTCGTCCCATTTCAGAGCCTCAGGATCCAGAGCTTGTACCGAGGTGCATACTTCGGAACATTGGCGCCGTCTGTGGGGACTTTTTTGGCATCCCCACCTTTCCTCTGAAACCTGAGCACTCATCATCACCATCACCATTATCGCCAGCAACATGCCTCCCAAGAACACCCGAAGGACATACAGAGTGGTGAATTCCAGAGACACCAGGGGATCGGCACCAGTCGACTCTCTGGTGGTTCTATCCCAAGTTCCACCAGCATCACAGGTGTCCCCGGCGCTGTCAACACCACCGATCAATCCCGTGCCATCACCTCCGCGCAGCCAACCACAGCAGCAGCCTGCGGGGGAAGACCTACCTCCCCCACCGACTCTGGCTGACGTGGTCCAGACTCAAGCGGAGAAGATCGCCCGACTAGAGGCGGCCCTAAGCCAGCTCGCCCGCATGGACGAGGAGCGGAGACAGAAAGAACTCCACGAAGCTGCAGAGAAGGCGAAGAAGGACGCCGAACAGAAACGTCCCTTTGCTGGTTTTAACCGCAACGAGGGCCCCAGCCACGCCAACCAGGAGAGAGAAGCTGAATCAGTGTACAGCGAACGGTACGCGGAAGCTTTCCATACCACGGAAAGAATCCGCTCCGTTCCAAGAAGAATCCGAGGAAGGGATAATCATCCCTTCGCTGAAGACATTCTCGCGGCCATTCCCCTCCATGGGTTTCAGCCACCGACGGAGATGGAAGCCTACGATGGTACCACGGACCCCCAGCACCACCTAGATGCCTTCGGACATCGGATGGTCCTGGACGGTGTCTCTGACACCATCCAGTGCAAGTCCTTCCCTGTCACCCTCAAGAAAGGCGCTCCAGTGTGGTTCAACGCGCTGCTGCCGCCGAGGTGCATCCAGTGCTTCGACGGCCTTGCAGAGCGTTTCCTCCCAAATTTCACCACGCGGAAAACAAAGCCCAAGACAGCAGTGAGTCTACTGGGCGTAATTTGTAACAACCTGACTTTTTCCTTCGAACTAAAATGCTATTTAAGGCAAAATTAAAAAAATATAATAATAAGGAAAAGGAAAGATAAAATGAACTAAAATTCAAATATTAATTTTATTTCTGTAATATTAGTTAAAAATAATTCTTTGACGATCTCGTGACGTCCGGTGACGTTCGGATCGAAATTAGGGTTTTATTGTAATTTTTGTACGACTCACAGGAGTCTGTAAAATATATTAATATAAAATTAAATGTAAGAAAATGTCATCTAAGATTTTAATATTAACCAGGATAATTAATAGGTCACAACGGTATGCCCGGAATATTTTTAGGACGTCCGGACATAAACAATTAATGAACAAACATAATCTAAAATACACTAAGGGCAAAATTGGAAATATCAATGGCCAAGGGACCAAGAAAAGGCACGGCTTCCCTTCCCCCATGCAAAAATCGAAGCACACACACAAATATTCACCAAAGTTCTTTCATTTTCTCCTAAGGTTTCAAGGCCTCAAAGCTTCAAATTCACCAAGCTTAATCATCATCATCTTTTGTTCTCATCATCATCAATTACTCAAAATCATCAAGGAGACAAGATAGCATCAAGGTGAAGAGTTCCTCTTCAAGTGGAAGCAAGAGAAACAAGCTTCAAAACCCTAAATCTCCATAACCTAGGGTTTTATGCTTTCTTGACAAAGAAACTCAAGGAAGCTTCAAGTTCATCTTTTCATCATTCTAATTCCTTTCTAAGCATTCAAGGGAGACTAGGAAGAGTTGTGGGTGAGTTTTCATCCCTTGGTACAAAGCCAAGTTTCCATAATCCATCTTTACCCTAATTATGCTAAGATGTCATTTTAGGTTAAGGAGTTCTCAAGCAAACAAGCAAGGCTTGATTTCATCTTTTCCATGCATTAACAAGCTCTTGAGGAAGTGGGTAACCCTAGTTCCTCATCTCTTTGATGATGGATGAGTGTTGTATGCTTGTATGTCAATGTATGTGAATTGTGAGATTATGTACATAAATGCTAGAAATGATGTTAGGATTTAGGAAGACAATTCTGAAGGGTCTTGTGACCTGGATTGGATGTGATTATTATGCTTGAATTATGTGTGAGACTCATGTAGGGTGCCATGGAAGAGAAGGGAAGAAAATGGAAAAGAATGGCAATTCGGTTTGCATGTCTCGAACAGGGGTCGCTGAGCGACGTCTCAGGCACCGCTGAGCGAGACATGGCTTACGTGGAAAGGTGAAAAGATGTTTTTAAATTAAGGCGGTGGAAGAAGGCTCGAGAAAGTTTCAGTCGCTGAGCGATAAGGTTGGTACCGCTGAGTGATGCAACCTTTATCGCTAAGCGCCAAGGTCCAAACCGCTGAGCAAACCTCAGTTTTTGCTGAGTGGCTTGAGACTAGGGAAAGCTGATGGTACCCTCTTGAGACTCATAGTATGGTATTGATGCTGTAATGATGATTGATAGTTGAATTGGATGCACGTGTATTCTGTATGTTATGAAATAATGTTGACCATGCAGGTTATGTGTACTTTATGATGGAATCTGTGCTATGTTATGCATTCCTGAGACACTTAGTTAAAGACATGATAAGAAACGCTGAGATAAGTAATTATGCTGAAATGAACCATAGGGAAACTAGTATGCCATGCTGCAGGTACCATTAATGCTGCTGAACTAGGGCCAATGCCCAATGCTGCTGAATAAGGGCCAATGCCCAATGCTGCTGAAAATATGGCTATCTGCCACATGCTGAAAAGGGCTAAATGCCCCCAATACTGAAATTGGCTATATGCCACATGCTGCTGAGGCCGTGATCACGAGAGCCAAACAACAAGCCCATTTCAGTAGGTCGGATAGACATACTGAAGATGGAAGCCCGCCACAGGTGGTGTCGAAATGGCATACCTGGAGGTGTGTGGTTACCACGCCTATGCATTGTCGTACGGGGGCAAGCTTAGGTGGGGGTACAATACCAGCCCACTGTCAAGGGGTCCTTAGGGGCACACGGCAGGTGGAAGCCCACCGCAGTAAGGTCAGGACAGTGTCGGCCTATACTGAGGGTGTGAGGTTATTCCGTCATACTAGTGTCAACAGTGGACATTACTATGGTGGGAATAACATCTATTCTGTTATGCTGTTGTATTCTGTTATGTTGCTGTATTCTGTTACGCTGTTATATGCTGCTATGCTGTTATATTCTGTCATGCTGTTTTATTCTGTTATTCTGCTGCATTCTGTTAAACGTGTTATGCTGATGATTATGCTGCATGTATTCTGCTGAACTCTGTTATGTCTATATTGAGTGATTCTATGATGTTGAGTGTATTCTGCTTATATGCTGTTATTCAGTCTGATTTAAATGTATAATCTGCTATTATGCCGTACCGTCAAAGAGCACGCTCAAGGCGGTTTATACGAAATGTTAATCAACACGAGAATGTAGTAAACAAGAGTAGTACCCATGTCACATAACAATGCTGATAAAGCTGTTCAGATAGGCCAGATAATAAATGGTAGGTTGAGTAGTATATATGTTCACTTAGAGATCTCTGAGCGGCCTGAAGTCCGACATAATCTGATGTACGACTCAGGAACTAAGGTTATTTCCACTGAGAACCTACCGTTCTCATTCCCCACTATTTTATGACTTCAGGTACCGAAGAGGATGAATCATATTTTGAGAACGCAGAAGAGCCGCCAGATGAGCCATAAGCGGCTAGGAGATAGATAGATGTTTATGTTTTGCCAGGGGCTTACTGAGTAGCATTCCAGTAGTCCTTGTGTTTTGATGCTGTATATGCTGGTTTATGTATTTAATGTTTTGACCTATGTATATTTATGTATATCTTACACTCTATGACTTTGTATGGTGGACCCACTGGATGTATATTACATGTTCTATTTATCATAATGTTATCCGCCTTGTTATATTGATTTATTTCCAACGCATGGCTCTATGTTATTATTAATATGATACAAGCAAAAGTTTAAAACGGGTCCATATTTTATGAGCAATGACTATTTTCGAAAGATAACTATGGACTAAGGTATTCCAACCAGGTAGACAACAACCTAGTGAGCTTTGTTTACTACGTACGGGTAAACAGTTAGCTAGGGTGTTTCATAATTCAGAGGGGAGACGAATCCCTCAAATAATACCTCGACCGATTTTACGAGGAGTGCGCGTAAGTCGAAGACCTGCAACCGCAGGCAGTGCTGATGGGCCTAACCAATGGCCTGAAGAAGGGCAGTCCCTTCGCCAAAAACCTCTCCAAGCGCCCACCGCGCAACCTCATCGAAATACAGGAATGAGCCGAGGAGTACCTGTACCAGGAAGAGGGGATGCAGGCCATCAGAGGAAATCCGCCTCGAGATGGACCCCGCGACACCGGAGACTCAGGCAGAAAGTTTCCCCAGCCTCCCCACGGAGACAGAACAAGAAACGACCGACCGCGGATTCCCAAGGAAGGGCGTTACACCAACTACGCCCCGCTGAACGTGTCCCTAACGCAGCTGTATAGAGAGCTGCAGCAAAGGCCAGACTTCCCCAAACCGAAGCTCCTGCGGACCCGTACAGGCGCAGACACCACCTTGTACTGCGCGTACCACGACGGGGACGGCCACACAACCGAAGAATGTGTGGATCTCAAAGACGAGGTGGAGAGCTGGGTACGCGGAAGCAGGCTGGAGCGATACGTCATCCAGGAGCGAAAGCGCAAAGCTGACCACCGTGATAATGACCATCGTGGCAATGAACGAAGACCCTACCAAAGGGAAAATAGGAGACGTGAAGACCCTGACGAGCGCAGGGATCGAAGACAGGAGCCGACGAGAATAATAAACACCATCTCGGGAGGATTCGCAGGGGGTGGCTCTTTTCGCTCCGCCAGGAAGAGACACCTCCAGGAGGTTTTGCAGCTGGAACAGGAAACCGGTAACAAATCCCGCGGACAAAGAAACCTCCCCAACATCACATTCATGCGGGATGATTTTGCCCACACCACATCAACCCGCGATGACCCCATGGTTATCTCGGTTACCGCAGTGAACGCTGAAGTACGGAGTGTTCTCCTAGACCAGGGTAGTTTTGCGGACATAATGTTCAGAAGCTGTTTTGACCAACTCGGCCTCAAAACTGCCGACCTCCAACACTACCCAGAAGACCTGGTGAGTTTCTTAGGAGAAGCCGTCAGCCCCGATGGCTACATCTCCCTCTACTTGATCGTGGGGGGAGAGCCACTATCCAGAACGGAAAGGGTGACGTTCCTCGTAGTGGACAAGCCGTCAGCATACAATATCATCTTGGGGCGACCGACACTAAACGCCATCCATGCAGTCATCTCCACGGCAACCCTCACCATGAAATTCCTCACCACCAGGAACGAAGTCGCAACGGTGCGCGGTGACCAAATCACCGCTAGAAGATGTTACAATGCTAGCCTGCAGATCCTGGCGCACCGATCCAAAAGAACCAGCCCCCCGAAGCCTACCACCTCCCGTGGAAAAGACGTCATGCTCACGGAGATCTACGCCGTAGAGCCCCAGCGAGAACGGCCCAAGCCGGAAGGAGAGCTACAACCCGTACAGATCGGCACCAACGCGGAACAGGTAACGTATATCAACAAAGCATTACCACAGAAGTCAAAGGACTGCCTGATCAATACTCTCTGCGAAAATGCCGACCTATTCGCATGGACATCCTCCGACATGCCCGGCATCGACCCAACCCTCATGGCCCACCGGCTGGCGATCCTCCCCGGAGCAAAACCTGTCAAGCAAAAACGGTAGAAGATGAGCGCGGAGAAGGCCGGAGAAGTCCAAAAGCAGGTACAAGCACTTGAAGACGCGGACTTTATCGAAGAAATCCAATACTCGACATGGCTATCCAACGTAGTCATGGTCCCAAAGCCCGGCGGAAAGTGGAGAATGTGCGTGGACTACTCAGACCTGAACAAAGCGTGTCCCAAGGACCCATACCCGCTACCGAACATAGACCTCCTGGTCAACGCCGCCTCCGGCCACAAGTTCCTTTCCTTCCTGGATGCCTACGCCGGGTACAACCAGATACCCATGCACCGCCTAGACGCAGAAAAGACTGCGTTTATCACTCCCATCGGCAACTACTACTACAAAGTAATGCCGTTCGGCTTAAAAAACGCAGGATCAACATATCAGCGGATGATGGACAAGATCTTCACAGAAGATGCTCGCAACTTGATCAAAGTCTACGTGGATGATATGATCGTTAAGTCGTCCGCGGAAGAAGACGTCATACTCAACCTTGAAACCATCTTCCAGACGCTACGCCGCCACAAGCTGAGGCTGAACCCCGCCAAATGCGCCTTCACCATGGAAGCAGGTAAGTTCCTCGGGTTCATGATCACCAAGCACGACATCGAGGTCAACCCCACAAAGTGTGAAGCCATCCTCAACATGAAACTGCCCACCACCATCAAACAAGTCCAAAGCCGAACCGGACGGATAGCCTCGCTCAATAGTTTCATGTCCTCATCCGCGGAAAAAGCGCTCCCGTTCTTCAGACTAATGAAGAAAATGAACTCCTTTGAGTGGACCGAGGAATGCCAGAAAGCCTTCGACGACTTCTGAACCTACCTGTCTCAGCCCCCCATCTTGGTCAAACCAGAGAAGGGGGAGACGCTCTACCTGTACCTGTCATCATCCGCGGAGACGATCGCATCGGCTCTTGTGAAGGAGAAAGGGAAAATACAACACCCAGTTTACTTCACCAGCAAGGTCCTCCACGGAGCAAAAATCAAGTATCAGAAGCTGGAAAAGTTAGCCTTCGCCCTCCTTCACTCAGCAAGACGACTCCGCCCGTACTTCCAAGCTCACACCATCGTGGTCAGAACCGATCAGCCGATTAGACAAGTACTTCAGAAGTCAGACCTGGCCAGACAAATGCTAACTTGGGCGGTGGAGCTCTTTGAGTTCGACATCCGTTACGAGCCCCGGGTAGCAATCAAAGGCCAGGCCATGGCGGATTTTATTGCAGAGTTCACCGGCGAAGTACTGCCCGCGGATACCACCAAGTGGACATTGTTCATCGACGGAGCGTCAAGCACCCGAGGAAGCGGAGCCGACATCCTCCTCGAAGGCCCCAATGGCCTGCGGCTCGAAATGGCGGTCAAATTCGAGTTTAAAACCTCGAATAACCAAGCAGAGTACGAAGCGTTGGTTGCAGGTCTTAACCTGGCCAACGACGTCAGATCAACGAACCTGATACTTTGCAGCGACTCTCAGATCGTGGTTGCCCAAGTCAAAGGAGAGTATCAAGCGAAGGAGCCCAACCTACAACAATACCTGTCCCTGGTCATGAGAATGCTGTCATCGTTCAACAGCCACGACATCAAGCACGTGCCACGGAAGGACAACGAACGGGCATATACGCTATCAAAGCTTGTAAGCACCCACCCCGACAACAACAATAAAACATTAATCCAAGAAACCCTCCACCACCCCTCGGTCTCAACCGGGATAAACCACATCGAAGAAACAACACATGAACCATGTTGGACCAACCCAATCATCGAAGTAATCCGCGAAACTCCACCTGACCCAGCCGACAAGAAGACCATCAGGGAAGCTTCCCGCTACACCCTGATCGGCGACCAGCTGTACCGACGATCCGTCTCCCAGCCTCTCCTAAAGTGTGTAGGATCGCAAAGGACCGCATACGTACTCGAAGAAGTGCATGAGGGGTCATGCGGACATCACATGGGCGGGAAAACATTAGTGTTGAAAATACTCCGCGCTGGATTCTATTGGCCCACCCTCCAGAAAGACGCCGCGGAGTATGTCAAGACATGCAGAAAATGCCAAGAACATGCTCACCTACACACTGCGCCACCCGCAGAACTGACAACCTCGATAGCTTCTTGGCCGTTCCAGAAATGGGGCATCGACATCCTCGGGCCATTCCCTCTGGCCACCGAACAAAGAAAATTTCTCATCGTCGCGGTGGACTACTTCACCAAGTGGATTGAAGCAGAACCCTTGGCCTCTATCACGTCTGTCCAATGCCGGAAATTCGTATGGAACAACATCCTCACGAGATTCGACATCCCGGAAACCATAGTCTCCGACAACGGCACACAATTCACAGACAAGAAATTCACCACCTTCCTACAAGGTTTTAAAATCAAACAAAGATTCTCGTCCGTGGAACACCCCCAGACCAACGGGCAGGCCGAAGCCGCCAACAAGGTCATTCTGAGAGGACTAAAGAAGAGACTTGACGACGCAAAGGGACTCTGGGCGGACGAGTTAGGGAGTGTCCTGTGGGCCTACCGCACAACCCCACACTCGACCACCTCCCACACCCCGTTCTTCCTAGCCTATGACAGTGAAGCCATAATTCCAGTCGAAATCGGCGAAGGCAGTCTGCGGGTACAAGCTTCATCCGCGGAAGACAACAGTCAGCTCAGACGAGAAGAAATAGACCTCATTGAAGAACAAAGAGAAGAAGCCCGCATGCAAGAGGAGGCCATCAAGACAAGGGTATCCCGACGATACAACGCAAAGGTCATCCCGCGGACCTTCAAGCCAGGAGACACCGTCATGCAATGAGCAGACATCAGTACTAGAGCGGCAGGACAAGGCAAACTCCATCCGAATTGGGAAGGGCCGTACCTCATAAAGGAAAGTCTCACCCATGGAGCATACAAATTAGCGACACTGGACGATAGAGACATACCGCGGACATGGAATGCCATGAACCTCCGCGCATTTTATGTTTAAATTCTGACAATTTTATTGTACCTACAAGCCACATGGCCTTTATCAAATAAAGTCTATTTGAATCATTATAACTCTGGTCTTAACCATTGAATAAAAGAAGTACCGCGGAACGAATTCGCGCATAACTCTGGTCTTAACCATTGAATATATTAAGTCACCGCGGAACCAATTCGCGCGCAACCATGGTTTTAACCATTGAAAAAAAAAAGTACCGCGTAACCAACTCACGCTCAAGCAACCCTGGTCTTAACCATGGAATAAAAATGAACCGAAGAGCCAATTCGCGCTCAAAACTACAGTCTTAACCATTGAATATCCAAAGTCTACCGCGGAACGAATAAACGCCCAACCATGGTCTTAACCATCGAATATCTAAATCTACCGCGAAATCAATTCACGCCCAACCATGGTTTTAACCATTGAATATATTAAGTCAACGCGATCGCGCGCAACCATGGTTCTAACCATTGAATGCATAAGTCTACCACGGAATGAATTCGTGCCTAAATCACCACATACATACGACACCGCGGAACAACATGGCGAAAACAAAAAGGATCACACACAAACACTTGCAAAATACTACTCCATACCATTCATCAAGTATCCATTACAAATCTTAAAAGGAAAAAACAAAATTAAATACAACTATTCACTCCGGCAAAGCCTCCCAGGGAACCTCCCTAATCACCCCCGCCTTAGCATCATAAAACATGTCCATCGATACAACACTCCAATCAATGGTCGGCGCAATATGCTTAACTTGCCCCATCACTGTCTGGAAAGTAGCACCAACCATATCATCGGAGAGCTGCAACAAGTTATCCACCTCCCCTCGCAATGCCTCACACTGCGTCTCGGAGTCTGCAAAAGCCTTCCGCGTACTTTCGGTCTCCGCGCGCATTTCGCTCAGCTCAGCCCTTACCTCCTCTAACTGACCCACTGTCCTGCTCAGCTCCGCCCTTACCTCCTGCTCCGCCTTCGCATTTCGCTCAGCCTCCGCCCGCAGCCCTGCCATCAGACGTAACTTCTCCGCAACCAATGTCGCATTCTCATCCGCGACAGTCTGGAAAGACCTGCTCCTCTCCTCGGAGACCGTCAGCTGCGCCCTCAGCTTCTTAACTTCATCTTTCACGGAGGTCAGCTCCCCGCGCATATCTCCATCTCTTCGGAGCTAGCCATCTGCTCAGAAGCATGAGCCAGCAGCCCAGCAGCCTCCCCAAAGAGACGGAAGGTCCTCGCCATCGCGGCACTGGTAGAGACCCCTTCCAGATGTCGGCGGGCCTCAACATGAAGGAAGCTCCGCTTGAAAATACGTGGAAAGTTGACATCCTCTGCATAAGCCCTGGCAAGTGCGCTAGCAGCCCGATCATCCTGCTCCTGAGACTTAGCACTCCTTGGTCTCTTCCGCGGAAGGGATCAGGGAGATCGTTCGGCGATATCTCGTGGGACAGACTGGACAGACGGCGACGGCGCGGCACCCCCCACTGCAGAATGAGCTGGGGACGGAGCAGGAGAAGGCACCCGCTGGACACGCTCCGCGCCAGCCTTCTGGGCACGCTCCGCCGCAACCTTCTGCTCTGCCGCTTTCCGGCTGGCAGCAACAACCTTCGCCTTCCTCAGATTTTCCATCTTATCCATGGCAGCAAACGACTCGCGCAACTTCGACTTTGCACAAAAACATAAGATTCAAAATATAAGAATTCAAGAAAGACAATGACAACAATATAAAAGCACAACCAGCTAAACATTCTACCTAGATAAGACTTGACAAGATCGTCCAACCCTTCCACAATCAACTGCACGTTCAGCGGACCCCTGCCAGACAGGGCCAGAAAGAACTCCCGCTGGATCATCTCCTCCGCGAACATATTTGTGGGACGGTGTGGACAAATGTCCTTACTCCAGTAACAATATATCCCCACCACTGTATCCCGATCCCCCTCCCAAAAAGCTGTCCACCCCGGAGCGGCAAACACTTTGAAATACTTCCACTTGAACTCCTGGTAGGACTCCTCCCACCACGTAAACACCTTCGTCCTAGCATACCCCTTGAATATGTGCCAGCTCCGGTACCAGCTACGAGTCCCCGGAATCGCCACCCCCTTGGGGTTTATCAAGGAGTATAGGCTGAGAAAGGTCTTGGCATATGACTCAAGTTCGAACATGCCGCACACTGTCTGATACCCGCGGAGGAGCGCCCATCCGTTCGGATGGAGTTGTGTGGGGCTGAAAGCGCACAACGCCATTACCTCCCGCTCAAAAGGGGTAAAGGGTAACCTCACCCCCAGTCGCGTGAAGAGCACCTCGTACATCCACAGGAAGTGGGGAGTATCGGTGTGCCTTGCCATGCCCACCCTCTCGTCCGCGGACGCAGCATCCAAGACATACTCGTGGTCTTCCAGCCCTTCGTCCGTTAGCACCAACGCCTCTTGCAGGCGCTCGACGGAGTCCGAATCAAACTTCGAAGGAATAGCAAAAACCTCCGGATCTATCCATCCATAAGACAACCTCTCATGCGCGTCCCTCAATGGACGCTCTCTCCTCTCCCCTTGGTGATCCCTTTTCCTCCCCATCGCGAATGTACAGAAAACTGAAACAAAAAATAAAAAACACAGAACAAAACCCCCATGAACAACTCCACACAAACTAAATCCCTATAACAACAGCAACAACCCACAGGGGAGTAACCCAATTATGGCGAAGGCAGAAGTAATAAACTCGACCTACAGACTACAGAAAATAAGGAGAGCAACCCAACAGCGAGAGCAGAAAAAGAAACGTACGCGAAATGGCAAAACCAGAAACAGAGAGGGACTAGAAATACTCACAGAGTTGAAGAAAGAAGACGAAGGAAGATGAATCTCCACACGGCAAAAGCAAAGCCCTCAAGTCTCAGAAGAAAAAATCGCCTTAGAAGTGGTCACTTTAGAACAAGAGAAGAAAGAACTAGAGAAATGAGAGCGATTTGGAAGAAAAGTTTATAAAACAGCCTTCAAAACGCTTGGAATGCCCTCGCCACATGAAATTGTTTCGAAGAGGCAGATTTCAAAAAGCAGAACTGTACTGGAGCATTAATGGGGCGCGAAAACCGAAGCGTTTTCCCTCCAAAGCCATCATTTCGCCGATACCTCGAGTACCCATCGGCCGCATCCTCGCCACGTGTCCGCAATCAACGACACCCAAATCTGCATCCTTGCCACGCATCCACAATCGACGGCACCCAAATCTCCCCCGATGGGAAACACGTCCCATCAGGGATCTCCAAACGTCACACCCTCAGAAAGAAGTAGATCGAGACACGCATCCCACCGACCCATTATCTCTGCGGAAATTACATGAAGCTACGCACAGAAGCCCCAGCCAAGAGTCGAGACCTTCAACTCGGACCCCATCGCTCCGCTCTGCGATCCGAGTTGGGGGGGCTCCTGTTACGGAATGGGCCATAAAGGCCCATCCCCGCGATCCTGCCGCCCAAGCCCAAATCTGTGGACCCGAATTGCCCATTCGGTTTAACCACCCAGCGATTCGCGTACGCGCAACCACTCGGGATAGCCAGACCGCGATTCCCGTCCGCGCAACTGCTCGGGATAAGCCACCCTGAGATCCCCGGCCACGAATCTGCTCGGATAAGCGATCCGGAGATCCCACTCATCTTATCTACTCGAAGATAGCCAACCCGGCACAACCGGGACAGGCCACCATGCGCGTGGTCGAGATATCCTCCCACCGCCGCGATACGCGGAACGGCCTCAACCATCTCAGTTATATAACAGCCCGCACCCCAGGTATGAAGATCATCCAATAATCACTTACTATACTCCTTGCACCCTTGCTTACTTGAGCGTCGGAGTGATTGCAAGTACCCACCGCAACCGCAAGTCCAAGGATTGATCGTGCCAGAGCCAGAATCTTCGTCCCATTCCAGAGCCTCAGGATCCCGAGCTTGTACCAAGGGGCATACTTCGGAACAGTTTTGATAATGCAAACTCCTCTTGGAGTCATTTAAACCAAAAATCTTCTCCAAACATAGAAAAAAACGGGGTCCAGGCTAATTTCGTCTAAACGAACAAAGGTAGAAGAAACTACTCCTGCAGATGACATTGGACATGAGCCGTTCTCTGCTGCCAGATGTCGTATCTTTCAAAGAACAAATCAGACAAAAAAGGTAGGTTAGAGAAATTTTTTGTTTTTGTATGAGGTAATTTGTAATATAATACTTGATCAATTTAACATTGACTCTTGATATTTGTATGCTTCTTGTATATATTCCTAGTGAAAGTGCTTTTTGAAAGAATATATTAGTACTTACAATGTTGCTAGTGCGTTATGTATTTCGTTAACAACTAATGCTACTCTGTTTAATGTGTCTGCTGGCTCTTATAGGCAAGCAGAGTTGTACGGGATTATTCACTATCTGATGAAGTACCATGATTGATGATTTTCTTTCTTTGATTCCTTCACTTTTATGTTTATTATCTAGACCTTGTCATCCACAGTTGCCTTCATTATGTCCCTTGCATTGTTATCAGTGCATGTAAAATTCCAGCACCTAGCTCATCTTTTTCATTTTTTTCCACTTGCTAGAGATCAGCAGCAGAAGCCGTTGCTCATCACGTGAGGGGTCATTACCATCATCCTTTAGATTCAATACAGAGATTAAATGCACCCAGAGTAAATCCTCTATCCTCTCCAGATTATATGGGATTTTCTTAATAACTTTTTAGCTTCAATGTAATATTTAGAAACCCCTCCTCCCCACATCCGTTTTTTAACTCTCTTTCTTATGTCTTTCCCTGAAGCAGGTGGTAGAGGTGACTCAGGCATTTTCTTCTTTCAGGGAGCGCCTTTACCACTTACAGGTAAATCTTATCTTTACAAACTGATTATTCTCTTTGGCGCTCGATTTCTGATTATGCTATGGATGCACTTACATGATTCCAGAGAACCGAAAATGAACGGGTTTGCTTTGGTTGATCAGGCATTCATGGATGGGGTCTTTTTGCACGTAGAAATATTCAAGAAGGAGAAATGGTATGTTTAATGTTACGCTAAAATATGAAAGGACTCAATGACCCATTTGTCCTTTATGTGTTTTAGCTTTCTAGTAAATAAGAGTACAACTTCTATGGTAGCAGTGATGAGCATGATTTAATCCGAAGCAGGTTCTTGAATATCGCGGTGAACAAGTAAGACGTAGCATTGCAGATCTAAGGGAGGCACGATATAGATTAGAAGGCATGAATATGTAAGTTAATTTTTCTCCCCATTCCCTGGGTTATTCTCTGTGTGGCCTCTAGATTTTAATTCTGAAGCTTTGTCCTGGAATATTGTTTATTTTGATTTCCTCTCTGTTGTTACTTCCCTGCTGTTTACCTGTTGAGAATTTCTGCTTGTATATTTGTGTTCAATAACACTAAATTGGCCTAGCTGCTTATTTTTTGCAGCTGTTTTAAGATAAGTGAAGAAGTGGTAGTTGATGCCACTGATAAAGGAAATATAGCACGGCTAATTAAACATTCTGTAAGTCAACCTAACTCAAATTGTATATCACACTAGTCAACTTTTGTGGTTGGAACTTGTGATTGTGAGATTACTCCCTAAAACTGAATAGGCTATCTGGGAACAGGATATTTTTACTTATAGGAGCAAGCCAAACATGTCTGATATTGATTGGTTTTTGTACATTATTGTTCCCTTGTAGCCTCACTATTGGTTATTAGTTATTGTCTTACCAGTTATTGGTTCATGTTAACAGTGTATGCCAAATTGCTATGCAAGGATCATGAGTGTGGGTGACGATGAGAGTCGGATTGCACTCATTGCCAAGACTGACGTAGCTGCTGGTGAAGAACTGACGTATCTCTCTAATCTCTCTTTCCCTGTCTCTTTTGCATGTGTTTTTGTGCTTTTGCTGCATGTGCAATGTTGCGATTTCAGCATGCATTCTATTTGGTCAAGTTTTGCTTAACTTTACGGTGATCGTAACTGGCAGGTATGACTACTTGTTTGATCCTGATGAGTCAGATGAATTTAAAGTCCCTTGTTTATGTAAAACTCCAAACTACCGCAAATTCATGAATTAGGATTCATACAGATCATGATGACATTATTGTTTCTCCGCAAGGAGCACTAACCAACCATCCCCTGATGAGTGGGAACCTCACAGTTACACCCAAGCTGTAATTTTAAGCAAAGCTTAGGTATAGGAAAAAAAGATAAAAGAAAACAAAAACAACTACCGAAAAAGCATCATAGTTTTTGGCTTTCTTCCCCAATTGCATAGTTAGTGTTTTGCTTTCCTTGGACATTCAATGGCGCCGAATAAAAGCTGTAGATTTTAAGCAGCTATAGGCTCTTGGCGTTTTTGTAAATTGTTCAGAAAATATTACTTCGTTTGTTAGAGCTAATCCATTTCTTGCTGCGGTTGCAATGTTCAATCTAATTTGCGTATGTCTTCTTTTACTAATACCGAATGTGGGAAAGAAGTTTATAGATGGTTCATATGCAAAAATACACATCAGTAATTCTAATACAACTTCAGTAAATAATAACAATAAAACAAATACTAAAAAATTTGAGGTAGCATGAGCGTGATGTTTTAAGAGTCTGCCTGTTTTTAAATTGGAGCACATCTAAAGATCATCAAAATAAACTAACAATCTTAAACTAACCTTACTATAAGGTGTGGGGATCACTGAGAAAGTAACCGCCAAAATTATAGGAAGAGAGGAACACTATCAAGTCCTCTACAAAATTTGAAAAAAATATGAAAGATGAAAGGTGAGCCATTAAATTCATTGAATAACAGCACTTACGATACACATAAGACAATTATAAACATGCTTATTTCTTACAATACATAATAGTAAAATCTCCTGCAGTTTGTTGTATTTTGTTATTTCAAAATTAAAATTTATTCATGTGAGTATCAACTAGTTTTTATCATTATGCTTTGAAAATTGTTTTTCTTCATCTATGCTTTTGTTTCAGATGGGCTCCAGCTACCCACAAGAAATTAGGAAAATATTTGTGTGAACGTTGCCATTTTCTCTCAGAAAATTTCTCACAATAAAATTAGACCAATTGAACACCAAAGAGGAGTTAGATGTAGCTACCATTTCCATTATCTTTGATGATGAGGCTATGCTATGCGTGTAACTGACGATGAGGCTAAGTAAGGAAATTACATTTTGCTGCACATTGCGTTTCAAAATATATATTCCAAATAATGCAATCCAAAGAAGTTACATATCACTGTCAAACTTACATTGATCATTCAAAACCAATCCAAGATGAACCAGAAACAGAAGGAGGAAAATCAAGAATTCATCTACATGTGTAGATTCTTCCAAGACTGGTGCATCTATTTTTGTTTTTTTTTGCAATATATATATATATATATATATATATATATATATATCATTAATTTAGCATATTATTAATTTAACTTTTGTTGAGGTAATCGATGAATTTAGAGATAAGAGAAAAAGAAGGGTGGTGGATGAAATTACATTGATTGGAAAATCAGGCAAAACTATTAGTTTTAACAAAATCAAAATTACACACGTAAGTTAAAGTAACAAAATCTGCAGTGTGAAATCCTATTTTTGTTTTCTAACGTGGGAATCAAGCTAAAATCAAACAAAAAATGGAAAGAAGGATGAGGGCCTAATAAGCACCTGCACCTCATAGAACCTGGTGCATGAAAGAAGTGGCAAAGCTCACGGCAAGCCATGCAGTATAATCCCAGAAAGAAAATGACAGCAATACAATACACTCTCTTAATCCCTATATAAACCTCACATCTCCCTGCTCGTTACTCACAAACTCTTCCAACAAACAAACTTGAGCACTCATCAATCATATCATGATGGCCTCCTTCCCCACTCTCATCATTCCGTCCCTAATATTTTTCATGTCCTTGTCAGCTGCTACAATACCACTTTCACATCATCATCACCACCATCCTCCTCCTCCTAATATCCTATACAACCATAGTACTCTTGTTGTCAATGTCACTAATGGTCCCAGCCCCATCTCATTCACCCTATTCTATGATCATGAAGCATACATCGCCTCCTACTACATCGGGGAGGGCAAGAAGCGTGCACAAGTATCCGCTTTCGTAGACCCGGGAAGTGAAATCATCTGGACCAATTCGAAGACCTCAAAGGGATTTAAATGTGAATCCTCTGGCATAAAGTGCAGCGATCCCAGGTGCCAAAAAATAGGGAAGGACTTTAGGACCTGCACCAAAGACAACGATCCTTGCACCTACATAATGCGGTATGGCGACAAGGCTACGGCATCTGGTGAGTTGGTGACTGACACCTTCTCATTTGGAAACAATGCAGCGAAGCTCTTGTTTGGTTGCACTGACAAAACAACAAATTTCCTTCCCAATGAGTTGGATATCAACGGATGCCTAGGCCTCAGTCGTGGCCCTCTCTCATTTGTCTCTCAAATGAAATTCAACCGATTTTCACACTGCCTCCCAAAGTCTAAGTCTGGGGCCCGTGGTCAACTCCGTTTTGGGTCCATGGCTACCGTTGATGCCAGCAAATTGATTCCTTTTGTCGAAGGTTCAGTTGACCTCTACTATCTGCCCCTCCTAGATATCAGTGTGGGCACCGATAAACTTGGATTACCAGAGGATTATTTCAAGTTTCGAGGAGAACACAAGGGTTTTGCGGTGGACTGTGGCGCTAGTGCCATGTATCTTTACAAACCCGCATATACAAAAGTTTTGAACAAATGGAAGCAATGGGCAAATCGGCTACCCAATGGCTCAATATTTCCCACAACTAAGCCTCGAAAGGACGGTTTTGAACTTTGCTTGAAACGAGATAAAGATGGTCTATTAAGCAGCACACCTTCTATGACCTTTCACTTCAAGTCTAACCATGTTCTTCAACTCGGCTCCCAGCAGACATGGGTTATAGCCCAAGACTTCATTTTGTGTCTTGCAATTTTACCAGCAGAGGGAGACGACAAAGACTTGTCATTGCTTGGGGGCCATCAGATGTCCAACTTCGATGTTGGATATGATATTGAGAAGGGAGGAATATCTTTTACCCCGAAAGTTTGTGAACCTTAGGAATAACTGGTTACTGCTTGTTATGTTATGTTATAATTAATTAAATAAAAAATGTAATGTGACAACAAATTATACTAATAATCAAGCCAAGCTTATGTACTACCATCAAATTTCTCTCGGTATTAAGCTTACTATATCAGTGTATTGTTTGTTGTTTTGCTGTTATGACTGAGATGATTCAGCAATTTATTGGTTCATTATTTTACAGATAATTTGCTCTTCTTTTTGCCCTTTTTCAATTTCTGGTATCGCCTGCCCAATGGTTTCATTGATTCTTGAGCACCATGTTGAATGGTTTCATATATCAGCAAAATGGAATAGTTGAGGTTATGGGGCTGTGATGTTTGTTTATTTTGTGATTGAGTTTCGTTCCTTTCTTTGGTTTATTGGTTAGTTTCTCTGCAAAAGTTTGTTATTTGAAGCGCCCTTGACCAATGCTTTACGGTTCTTCTTTGTCGAGTTAAAAAAATTCGTGTTCGTATTGTTTGGCAGGTGGTCTTTTTGCCGGCTTAATGCTGGTGGATGCTCCTTGAGATGGATCTTAAGCCATTTTAGAAGTGAGTTCTTACCCAGAACTTTGAACCCATCTTCACCTTACCTCCAATTTTCATCTCTCAAGCAAGATAACACAACAAATGACAGGTAATTGGGGGATAAACATGAACAACAGTTGTAGCGATTTCTTATTGATAACATAAATGAAAACACATAAGGTGATGATACTACTAAATTCAAGGTGATATCAAACTCTCCGAATAGAGACGCGCACGATGGTAGTCATTTTGAATCCCATGAGAAGCATTAAGAGTGCCACTTTTAGAATTGTAAACATATAAGCCCGTGCCCGTGTCGTCGCCGAGATCGTACTGGAAAAATAATAGCTCATCGTCATCCTCACCAGAGATACGAATTGGGTCGATCCCTGGGCTAGGGACAGTAAACAATTTAGTCCAAGACTCATTATTTCCGTAGTCCCTCATAAGCCAAACATTGTAAACCTCGTTGTCAGGAGTATGACCGATGCACAGGCAGCCCTTTAAAACATACAAGTCGGGCACAAGCAGCCCTTTAAAACAGACAGGAGGAAGCAGTAGTTTTTCATGATACATCTCCGTTGCCAGATCAAGAGAAACAATAACAAAGCGAAACACATCATCATCGATAAAATTAAACCAATCCTTAGCCAACCAATGAAGCTTGCAATTCAAAAATTTTCCCCAATCGTCAAAATTTGAACAACGTGTGGGAAAAGGTTCAATCGATCTCCATGAATCGGTGCCCACAGTAAGAACCTGGACATCGTTCTTGATAAAACCGTGACTAGCCAAAGGATGAACGGCTACTACCTTATAACTATGACTCAGATGATCATAGCCAAACCCCAATGAAGTAGAATCATAGCTAGGAGGCCCAAGAGGTATTACCGGCGGCAAAGATTTGAGCTTTCCAGTGAGGGGGTTCCACAAAATAGGATTACAAAATCTAGGCAACACACAGAGCATGCCATGGCAAGATCCACGCATGCTTCCGCCGCTTAGTTCTTTGGTGCAAGGGAAATCGAGCCACGTGGCAGTGGCGGCGCCAGAGGTGGTGATACTGTAATTTGAATGTCGCGGCGGATCCCAATGGGTTATGACGAGGTGGTTGCGGGGGTTGGTCGGGTCGGTGGCACGAAATTGCTCCTTTGCGAATTGGGGGTCTGAGATTAGGGCGTCGAAGGATTTGGAAAGGGACTTGAAGCGGATGAGGGGCTTCACTGGCAGCCGCGGGAGGATTTCGGCGACTAGATCAAAGGGAAAGGTGAATTGGTGGCTGCTGGCGGCCACGGCGGTTGTTGTTTCCTCCGTAGCTGTTGGTTGTTGAGACTGCATATTTCTTTTTTGTTTTGGGTAGTGAACAAAATGATAGAGATTGCAGCTGAGACTTTGTGTTTGGGTTGATTCATATTCCATAACTCTGTAATATCTATTTTATACTACATCCATTCTATAAAAAATTAATTTTTTTTGGTTGATTTGCAATTCAATGTATGTTTAGATGCATCAACCAACTTAAAAAAATAAAGAAAAATTGCTATGTTATGGAACGGATGGAGTGTTATACACTCCCCTTGGTCTAAGTCCAAAACAACTGTCACTTTGATTTTGATAGAATAATTTTCACATTAATTATTATTTTGACCACTTTTAATTAATATTTATGGCTCATTATTGCTTCTCTCAAAAAATTTACTAGTGATTAAAAATTTGATTATCATGTGGGAATGTTGAAATGTATTTAATCAAAATATAATAAATACTACCTTCCTCTATTATTGAGTGCCATTTTTTAAATGTATCTATATATCATCTAAATACATTGGGTCTACAGTGTAATTAAAACTCAAAAAATGACGCTTAATAGTGGACGGAGGAAATGCTTTTTGTATTCTATATATACAATCTACCAAAATCTATATACTACCTCCTCCTTCCACCCACTTTTTATTGTCATTTTCATATGTTCAAAATTATTTGTAAATTGGTTATTAAAAAAAAACATTAAATATTATCTTTTCATATATTTCTATTATCTATAATTCTCTCAATGACATATAATAATTATAACACTAATTACTTAATATAAATTTAGTCTACTACTTTATTTTTTTTTATATTTTAGTATTAATTAAATAATGATTTAATATGTGTACTTTCATTAAAAAAAATAATAAAAAGTGAACAAAATGGCAGAATATATAGGTTTTGGTAGATTATATATATGAAATATCAAGTGTTGTCTGCTGACTATTATATATATTATTGATTTAATGTATCTAAATGTAAGTCACATTTATATACATTGGATCAATAATACATCTAAAGGTAAAAAAATAAAAATTAACAATAGGCTGAGGGAGTATATGTTTTAGTAATTCTCTCATCTCACTTTAATTACTTTCGTAAAAAAAAAAACTCACTATTTGTTTTAACACTCATTAATGATATGAATATTTTGATAATTTTTTCATCTCACAGTAATTACATTTGACTATTCTCTCGCACAATTAATATTTACAATCCACTGTTATTTCTCTCACTTAATTTTTTAGTGATGAAAATCCAAAGAACATTATTATATGTGGAAGAAATATATTTAATAATAATATAATAAATGTTTTTTTAAAAATATTATTTATTAAATGGTCATATGATAATCTAGATACAAAAATCCAGCTTAAAACATATTATATATATTTTTTTTACTTTTAGATACATTATTGACCAGATGTATTTAAATTATTAACAATGTATCTAAAAGTTTAAAATATCAACAAAATGGATGGTAGGAGTATTAAAAACATGAGTTGATTTAATTTGTTTTAATGGGCCGCGGAAGTGCTACATTAATCAATCAATTGTATTCTAGTTTCTCCTTTCTTGCCATTTCATTGGCTTAATTGCTTGCTTGGTTTTTGTAACACCGCTAATTTCCGTTTACACTATAGTCGTAAAAACTACTCCCAGGGTTGTTAACTGCTTTGGTGGGGATACTTCTAGCCCCATGTTTATACTTGAAAATATTTTCTTAATGAAAATACGAACCAATTTCTAAAACTTTTCCTTTTCTTTATTAGTCGTAAAATATGAGTCGTGCGCATTTTAAGAGAATATACATTTATAAGCAAGCGATGGAGTCTACAAGACTTAAGCGTTTATTATCCTAACAGTTAAATGGCCATCACAAACTTATAAAGACATAGTATATTTATCCATCCAGGTCCAGAAACAGATACACCTTTGTTTATAATTACATATTACAATTACAGCCTTTACGAGCTAATGGCGTACTAATTCATTAAGCTAATACAACATGCACAATTACAGTCCGCCTAAGAGTCTTGATGTGTAGATCCAACCGTGGTCCTGCTGCTTCCTTGGAATATTCTGATGCCAAGGTCTCTACTCGTTCGTTGATGCCCATTCCTCTTCGGCGTACTTGTCGTGCCAGCCTGGAATCATAAGAGAGTGGGGTATGAGAACATTGCATTCTCAATGGGAACCCTTGGGGATTAACTACTCGTTTCTTTGCTCAATTATTATCCCGCCGCTTAGGGGGCCTCTAGGTGACATTGCAATACTACATCCCTACTTGTTATTATCCATTCTAGTCCTGAGTAGCCTTATCTAATTACTGGGTGATTGAGGAATCTACTCTTGCTTTACCAATGTATAAGTTAGTGCGTTTCCTATTCATGTTCGCCAGGGTATAGTGATATTGTTTCACTTACCCACGTACCTACACTAGTGGGACCATCTCGTGATACTATTTCACTTGATGTGCCGCCACATTTGGACATAACATCACATTCAACATATAATTATGCATGGAAAAATTCACAGGTTCTTCTTGTACTCTCTGTTAGGCTGTACTTGCTGATTCTGCTTACTTGCCTCTCTTTCTTGTACTGCTTATTAGATTGTTCTTTCTGGTTCTGTTTACTTGTCTCTCTTTCTTTACATCCTAAGACAGTAGTCCACACACGATGTACCATATCTTCTAGGACCATCGCCCACATGCGATGTACGGTACACCTTATGACCGTCGTCCACATGCAATGTATCGTACTCCCTAAGGCTATCCATACACGATGTATCATGCATCCAAGGACCGTCGCCCACACGCGATGCATAATACACCCTAGGACCGTCTACAAGCGATGTATCATGCACCCTAGGACTGTCCACACGCGATGCGTTATGTACCCTAGGACTGTCGCCCACATGTGATGCATCATACATGCTAGGATTGGCGTCCCTGCTTGGGGTCGTATACATCCTAGAACCGTCCACATGCGATGCTTATACACCCTAGGACCTTCGTCCACCTACGATGCATAGCCCTCCTTGCTTCATTTTCCTCGAGCTAACATAACTTCATATTTCCTTCTGGGGAAACTCATACTGTCTCATATTCCCTAAGTTCAATTATGGTCTTTGTTAATGATTAGGTGATGTCTTCTAATGGTCTAGGGTCATCCTAAGGTCCTAACGATGATCTCAACTTCATGATGCATGCTGAAACTTCACATAATACATAAAGCATAGTTCAATGACTGAGAAAGATTAAAAACAGTATACTGAAAACTTGGGGCATTCGAATGACCTATCAGAAGTTATTCGAATGACATTGAACATTGGCTCTCGGGTTGGTGCACAAAATGGGTCATTCAAATGACCATGGCTAGGTCATTCAAATGACTTAGGCCTTGTTCTCTCAGTTCACAAATTTGGGGATTTCATTCGAATGACGCAAGGCATGTTTATTCGAATGACTCATCTCTTTAATTCTCAATATTCGAAATTCCCAGGATTTATTCAAATGACCCAGGGTGGTCATTCGAATGACTTGGGTTATTTTGCTCTCTGTTCTTAAAATTTCATGGTTCATTAGAATGACTTCCAGCTTGGTCATTCGAATGACCACAAACCTGTAATAGGTATCAATGATTCTTTTGCTACCATTTCATGCACCAATCAATTCAAATCTTAAACAATAACAAATGTACCTTTCTAACACTTAACTAAACATGTTCTTATCTTTTAAAACACAGCATATCACATACATGCATTATTTCATCATATATTACATAAAACACGCATATGAGCATATAGAACCATCAAGGGACGACTTTAAGCAGAGTTTACCCACTTTCTAGAGTTGGTGATTCATGGTGATAGTTGAGGAAGAGAGCTCCAAGGCTTGTGAGCACCTTTCCTTGAGGAGAAAGCTTGAAGATGAAAGCTTAGTGTTTTGTGTGGTTTCTTGGGGAAAGATGATGAGTTTTTCTTGGTAACTTTGGTAAGAAATGAGAAGACCAAAATGAGAGTGTGGTGGCTTTGGTGGTGCTTGGTTTGGCTTGGGGAAAGGCAAGAAAGCTTAAGCTTTGCTTGAAGACAATGGAGGATGCTTTGGTAGCTTGGTTTTCTTTGGTTTTTGGAGAGAAATTGTGAAGAAGAAGATGAAAAATGGGAGTGATAGCTGCAAAAGGGTGTTCAGTTTTTAGGGGAAAATTATGGAGAAATTTTAATTAAAATGAATTGGAATTAATGATGGTTGAATAGTATGAAGTATGGGTAATGATGTGCACCAGGGCGATCAAAAATGTAGACCAGGTGGCGCAACTTGAATTAGACTTTTTTAGAGTGTTTTTTTTTAATGTGTTTCTAATAAATGGCTATGCCATTCAGTTTTAGACTTTTTTAGCCGTGGAATAAGTTAGAATTAGTTCATTGTTTTGCATTTAATTGGTTCTTGATGGGTAGGCAATTGTTGAATGCTCAGTCATAGATTACAAAACATCTTTGACTGAATGTTAATGCAATTATAGTGCCTTTAGAGTGGATTTTCAGTTAGGGTTTTTGGGGAAGCCTTTAGGAGTTCATTTTGTGACTTTTGGTATTATGTAACACAAATTGGCAACCTATATAAGGCAGCCAAAGTGGTAATACGAAAATACAATAAGATTCAGCATTTTTTTGATTTCTATCGAAGTTATTTGTGAGAGTGATTCTCTAAGTTCTTGAGTGATTCAAGAAGTGAGATCATCAAAGGACCTAACCAAATCCTTTGTGTGTTTTGTCTCAAATTTGAGTGATTCAAATTCTTTGGTTTGCTATCCGATTCCACTGCCTACATTTCTCTTAGTTTCGCTTAGCAAAACTAATTTTTCTAGCCAAGTTCATCAACCAACAAATTGAAAGTTAATTTGTTGAAAAACTTGTGTTAGTTCGTTGAACACAATTGAATTGAAATTGCTTGCTCCGTCTTTGGTTGGTTCCTCCATGGAGCTAAGTTGGAACTAGAAGAATTTCTTGAATTCTTGTTCTTCATTATCCTGTTCATCCTTTGATAGAGCTCTTCAAATTTTGTATTGGAAAGCCTTTCAAGATTGTCAGCCAATGCTTGCATTTCAACAGAAAATAAGTCTCCACCTGGTGGTGAATTTTCTTCTCCTAACATGTTCAATGAAAAGGAACAAGAATACAAGAGAAATAACAATCGCCAAGAAAATAAATGTAGAGAAAATTTTGAAACCTCAAACCTGAGCTCTGATTAACAAATGATGTGAACCAAAGTTATTGTTTAAATTCAACTAACACAAGTTGTTCAACAAATTAACCCTCAATTTGTTGGTTGATGAACTTGGTTAGAAAAATTAGTTTTGCAAAGCAAAACTAAAAAAAATGTAGGCAACGGAATTTGATAGCTAACCAAAATATTGGAATCACTCCAATTGGAGACAAAACACACAAAGGATTTGGTTAAGTCCTTTGAGAATCTCACTTCTTGAATCACTCAAGAATTCGGGAGAATCACTCTCACAAATAACTTTGATAGAAATAAAAAAAATGCTGAATCTTATTGTATTTTCGTATTACCACTTTGGCTGCCTTATACAGGTTGCCAATTTGTGTTACATAATACCAAAAGTCACAAAATGAACTCCTAAAGGCTGCCCCAAAAACCCTAACCGAAAATCCACTCTAAAGGCACTATAATTGCATTAACATTCAGCCAAAGATGCTTTGTAACCTATGGCTGAGCATTCAACAATTGGCTACTCATTAAGAACCAAATAAATGCAAAACAACGCATTAATTCTAACTTATTCCATTGCTAAAAAATTCTAAAACTGAATGGCATAGACATTTATTAGAAAAACGTTAAAAAAAACACTCTAAAAAAGTATCATTCAAGTTGCGCCACCTGGTCCACATTTTTTATCACCCTGGTGCACATCATATGGGTATGGTGATGGTAAGTTGTGTAAGAGGAGTTGTTGGTGGGGGTGCTGTGGAGTGTGGGCTGAATGATGAGCATATTTTTGCTCAAAATTTGTTACGTGTTCGGTCGTGTTTGTTCGTTAACTGTTCGGTTACGCGCGTGATTGCGTGTACAAAAAATTAACGAACGATATAGAAATTATCTAGTCCTACACACCAATTAAACACTTAGAATTTAAGTTCATCTTAGGTACTCGTAATGTTTCTCTCATAAGAGTGCATATTACGGGTACCGCCAATACGTGCTTAAATTCCAACGATCACCGAAAATCGGTTCGGATCTCGCGAAACTCTGAAAGATCACAAAACCATTATTTTGACTGGTAGTTTTTAAAAAATAATTTTTATAATTAAATTATCCAGTCTCAATAATTGGTTCGTATATTTATTTATTACGCAAAATTCCCTTTAAGGAAAAAGTGGGATGTTATAGTTTTCGTATATACTATTCAACACAATAGCTGTTATATAATTCCATAATTTTTGTAGTAACATTTTTACATGGGTTTAATTGCTTCTTTTAAGCTGTACATAGAGAAGGTTTTGTGGTCAGAGATATACTTACTTCGACTAACTCAATCCAATGCTTTCACCAATGGATACTCTTGGTGAGTACCAAAATGTTCTATGTAAGAATTATTTAAGAATTGTCTGACAGCAAATGTTCATATAATATCTTGATGACTACTTTCACACAATTAGGTATTTTCAATAACTCAAATGCATGCCAATGAGATCTCATTGGTGAATAAGAATTTTGTATGTCTCCGTCCCCTGTAATTAGTACCAAACGTGGTCATAAAGTACTAGAAATCAACTAATTCTTTGACAAGATTTGTATCATTTCAAAAATATAACTCACAAAACTAAAAATATCAAACAACAAATAGAATTGAATAATACTTTTTCATTTTATTCCAGAGGAACTGTGAGAATTGGAAAATCCCTTTTTTTTGGTCGCTCGCTCGAGCGGGCATAAGTGCCGCTTGAGCAACTAGTGTAAAATCGCAAGTTGTAATTTTGATTGTCTTATTGTGCACTGGAGCACTTTTAATAGTGTTGAGTGTGCCTTGAGCCACTTTTCTTCATACCTCTTGCTTTTCTTTGCTCCTAAGCTTCCCAACTCTTCATGAATTCCTCCAATAGTCCTATTTCACCTAAAAAAAATCCAAAAGGACATATTTCCACCGAATAATCCTTTAATTATTAATTTATGCAACCTAAGTGAATTTCTATATGAATGCATGTAAATGCAACCTATTATGTAACTAAAATGTCTAAAAACTGCATACGTTAGCAAGCAAATACAAAACTCTAATTGGAGAGTTATCAAAGAATTGCATGTCTACAACTCACATTATGACCAAAATATAGAAAGTGTGTAATGTAACATCCCGAATTTTTTCCCTTACAAGGATTTCGCGAAATAAATGAGAATCAATTATTAAGACTAAAAAGTTAAATTATTAAATTTAATTCCTAAAAATACCAGTCAAAATAGTGATTTTGCGATCTCGCGAGACTTTGCGAGTTTCAGGTTAATTTTTTACCCTTACTGGAATTTAATTACGACTCAAAGAGGTCCATAAAATACACTAATATGAAAATAAATACAAAATGCCTCAACAAAATTAAACTGTTAATAAGAAAATTTAGTAGATCACAATGGTATGTTCAAAATATTTTTAGGACATTCGTACATGAACGATTAAGAATCAAACGCGATCAAACGTGATCAAAATTGATCATATGGCCATAGCCATTAAACCTAGCCACGTAACTTGGTCCCCCACCGGCAGAAACCAAGGGAAAAAGAATATAATATATGTACATGTGTATATAGGTAATATTATAATAATAATAAAATATAATAATAATAATAATAATAATAATAATAATAGTAATAATAATATAACAATAATAATAAAATAAGAAAAGATCAGGTACAGTGGCAAAATGGCCACCGCCTCAATCCTATATAAATATAGCCATCGAAGGCCATTCTTCAGGCACCCACGGATGGCAACTTCATCTACTAAATTTATTTTTGTTCCGTTCGTGCACTTTGCGGTTATGCTGCCAGGTGCAAAAAAAATAGCAGGATCATCTTAAAGCTTGTGGGAGTCTTTTCTGACAACTTTCAGTACGCATGGAAAGTGGGTAAACCATTCTAACCGCTATCTATGTGGTTCTAAAATGTTTGATGATGTTTGTGATATGTTTTGTGATAGATTACATTAGGTTTAATTACTTGATAATATTTTTGATAATTAGAAATGATTATGAGACATGAAATTGCTTATTGTAACACCCTAGCTAACTGCATACCCTCGAGTAGTACGCAATGCCCACTAGGTTGTTAATCATTTGGTGGGATTACTTATAGTCCGTTATTATCTTTCAAAAATACAAGATTAAGGAAAATATGGATCAGTTTAAAACTTTTCTACTGAGTGCTTATTTACGAAATATGAGCCATGTGTGAATCAAAGTATATAAGACAAACGATAGAGTCATGGGCTTATGAATATTCATTATCCCTAGTCTAAGCAATTACATAATCAATACATGGTCCGTCACAAATGAGTACAACAAATCACATAATATTATAATAGAGTTACATATACATGCCATAGTCATTCATATACATAATAAAAGTTCATCCATCGTACAACTGGCGAAGCATGTCTTCATAGCCTTGAAGATTTGTCTGTCCGTCATCGATGGCTTGTTCTCTGTTCTTTTCTGATCCTCTTGTTGCTTCTCATAGCTCATGTCTGCCCCTGGAAGCGTAAGTGAGTGGGGGTGAGAACATTCGTCCTCAGTGGTTTACCTTGGCGTTGGGGGATTCCTTTTTAACTCACTTACGAACCAGGCCGCTCAGGTGTTTCTAAGTGAACATGCATACTAACATCCTACTGATTATTATCTGGCCTAAAGTCCTGCACGGCTTTATCTACTTTACTATGTGACTGGGGAACTAGTCTTTCTTAGCTAAGTTCTCGTGCTCATTATCTTTACTTCGCGTACATACATAGGCCGTCTCGAGCGTTCTCTTGACGACTACATAACATACATACATTATCATATACTCATGCATCACATATCCATTCATCATATACTCATGCAACTCATTTATCATATACTCATGCTTGGGGAACATGGAGATTCTCTTACGCATACCGGCTCACCCGGGTTAGCGTCCTTCTTCGTACATTGGTCCCGCGCCCATGTAGCTGTGGCCTACAGCTACAACCACTTCTGTTCCCAGCTTGACGACGACCCGGCTGCGCTCACACCAGAGTGGTTACGATCCACCGATGGGGTCTAGTGTCCATCATCGCCAATCAAGTGGGCTACCCTTCCTACAAGTAGGGAGGTGGGGGTCCGTACCCTTTTGACGTAACCAAGCGGGGACTCATATCTCATCATCATACTCATAATTTAGGTGTGACGTCACCCTTTCTCATTCATCATATCTCATCATCATTTCTCATTTCATCATATCTCATCATCATGCCATTAACCTCATTAACCGGTCCACCCTTTTGGGACTGGTGAGGTAGCATCATTGACCAATCCACCCTTTTGGAACTGGTGAGGGGCGTGTCCGTAGATGTGCCAAGAGAAAGGAATCCTATCATATAACTACATACTCATTTCCTAGTGTTCAATTATAATCTTTACATGTTAGGTGATTAACCTTTAGTTCTCTAAGGTCGTCCTAACACTTACATGATGAATGACATTATACTCATTCTACTCATAAATCATCTACATGCAATGTTCTAAATACATCATCATAAACATACTTCATGCAATGTTTCACATACATCATCATAAACATACCTCATGAAATGTTCTACATGCATCATCATAAACATACCTCATGCATTCATCATAAACATACCTTATGCATTCATCATAAACATACTTCATCAAGTACTTCCATTACATCTTTGTTTGTTGGACTATGTGCCCAAGATAGTTTCCATAAGCTTCCTGCCTCACAGGCCGCTTAGCGTGACTTTTGGGTCCGCTCAGCGGTCCCTGAGACTCGGTCCTCCACTTTTTCAAAATCATTTTCAAAGGGCTCTCAGGCCGCTCAGCAGTGCACTGGACCGCTCGGCGGTCTGAGGCCGGGTTCTAGAAACATTTTCCATCCTTATCACGAAGTTCCCCCTGAGCCGCTCAGCGAAGCGTAGGTCCGCTCAGCGGTACACATTGCTCAGCGATTCACAAAGGCCGCTCAGCGGTTCATGAGATCGCTCAGCAACTCATGAGGCTGCTTAGCGATACCTGGGCGAATAGCATCATACTTCTTTGGTTTTTCTTGGTTTCTTGTCATCCTTTCTCATGGACACTTCTTGGGTTTTTTACACATATTCCAACCATTAAAATCCTAGCTAACCCAGGTCACAGGACCCTTCAGAATCATCTCCTAAGTCCTAGCATAACATTTCTAACATCATTTATCATAAGGCATACAAGCACATAAACACCTACAAGCAAACATAAGCCACCCAGAGGTGAGCAAGCCAAGTTTACCCACCTTCTTTAGAGGCTTTGAAGACAGATTTGATGATGAGAGAGTTGGGGGAGAGCCGTCCTCCAAGTGCAGAGTTTCTGCCTGGCTTCCGTTAGGTTTTCCCTCAGTTCTGATGGTTCCTGCTGGCTCTGGGCTTGCTCTGACGCCTCCGAACACCACTTGGCTGAATTTCTTCAAGATTTCCTTAGGGTTTTGAAGGGATTTTCGTGGGTGAGGGTTAGGGATTCCTGGAGGAAGTGAACTGGGTTTAAGGCCGGCGGTGTCTGGGTCTCCGGTTCGACAGAACAGTAGTCGATCGGGCAAACGGACAGAGTTTTGGCAAAGTTTCTAATTTTCCCATCTAATTTCGATTTTGGGGGGGTATTTATAGCCCAAGGGCTGAATGTCCATTTTACCATTTTACCCTTTGCAAAAATTACCAAAATGCCATTATAATTTAATTTCCTAATTATTTAATTAGTTTAGATAATTATGAAGTCAAATCAAGTCACATCAATGAATATTTAATTATTTTCCTTGGAAAAGCTAAATAATCACGTGGTCATCTCCCATGTGAGTCCCACTCAGTCCCGTTTCGCTCGTATTCGGTCATTCGCAGTGCCAGTGCGTCGCGCACGGTTGTCCGAAAAATATTCTGCTGACACCGTCTCGATGCTCTTACTTCCCTCTACATAGAGGTGTGATTACTTCAAGGTATTGGTGAATTTCTCTCCGGAGGTATATTCATCACAGATACCTTTGGCACACCGTTAAGCGTCGGTGGCGACAAACGCTAGTTCCGCTTGCATTTCTGCGATCGCCTAGTCCTCCAAATGAGGTTATGGGACTAATCTAAGGTATTTGAAAATTTTCCCCAGTACCGGTTGGGTTTTCAGGGACTTGGAACTCTCTGCTCAATTCTACAGGCTAAACGGAGTCGTTCTAGTGTCTGCAGAATCGTCCGAAAGTAAACAGAATTTCGTCTGGCGGACGTTTTAGGTTTTCTATCCAATTCTAAAGGTCAAGGGGAATCATTTGAGCGTCAACAGAATTTTGAGAAACTAAACAGAATAATTTCTACAGACACTCGTGTCCTAGGAAGTCAGGCTTCCACTTTCTTGACGTCTCCAGCGTTGCTAACGCTTTTGGGCACCCTTTCTTATCTCTACGCTCTCTGGTACTCCACCCTCCTTCTATTTCTTTTAGATTCTCCATTTTCTCCTTAATATCTTAAGGTTACCATTCTATCCCCGATCGCTCCTGATTCCGTATTCTCTTCTCTTCCCTCGTACACTTAACACCTCTTCCTTCTCAAGCTCAATATACTTTCCTTTGTCCTCCAGAGCCCAACCTTTTACCCTTCCCTAGGTGAAACCTAAATTGGATTATGCAGCCGCACTCGGACTTGATCTAGTCACACTTGATTATTATTCCACCTCCTTAGATTATGCTCATACCTCCACCTTAGTTGTACTCTTACCTACGTCCTTATCCCCATTTATACGATGTATACGTGTCCTCTTTGAACTTAGTTATTCCACTGCCTTGCTCACTCGACCCTCATGCACTCCTCTCTTTACTTTCTTGTATTTCTACATCTGCTCAATATGCCTTATTCTTCCCCTTCGAGATCCCTAAATCTGGCACTTGTCTACCCTAGCCACATAGTCACAGGCGCTCCTGTGCTTGACGGACACCTGTAGTTCACACTTCCAACCTCTAAAAGAGTTCACACATGAACTTATTATGCGAAATCTTTGCTAAGGGAAAATTGGGATGTTACACTTATGATGATGGTTGGGCTATGTTTGGTGTTAGAATTTGTTAGATTTTAATGGCTAAATGATGCTCTTGAAGATTTCTATAGGTTATACTTGTATCTCGAAGTTTCTGCAGGTCTGGTAATCTATTGGAATAATTGTTAGAAATAGGATTGGTTTATGTTTATGAGAAAATGAGTATGAGAGTATGAGGTCTTGTTAGATGAGATACGATGTTAGGATGGTTTTATGTGACTTTGGATTTTATATATGTGGTTGATGATTGTCTGGATCCGTTGGTGCTGTCTGTGGTTCTGTCAGAACTTAGGAAAGTTTAAGACCGACATAGGCATATGACACGGTTTTGTTGGGAACTGTATGCTGAGATTTTTATGATGAAAAACTAATGTTATTTTTGGATTCTACACGAAATTTTGAGTGGGGATGTCAAGTTTTATGATTTTTTGGAGTCCTCGATGAATTTCTCAGCAAATATGCAGAAAATGGGGTTTTTACGAAAATGGGTAAAACGGGAATTTCACGTGTTTGGTCTGAAAAAAAGTTTTGTTTTTAGAAAATATGGGTTTAGAAATATCAAAAACCTTAAGGGAAAATCTTGAGTCCATCGGGTTTTTGAGAACAAAAATTCTAAAGAAAACAGGGCATTTATGGGGGCAAAATGGTAATTTTTAAAAAAGGGTAAAAGTGAAATTTTGCAATGCTGAGGTCAGAATTTGGAATTTTAGTCATGAGAAATGATCTTAGGAATGTCAAAAACCTTGGGGTAAGGTCTTAGACCTCTCCGGTTGATGATCGCTAATTTCTGATAGAAAAGAGATGTCTGTTTTGCTAGTTGCTATGTTTACGTTTGTTATGTTTAAGACATGAGATTATGTTCTTATATGTGAAGTTAGTGATAGTATATGATTGGTGTTATATGTTATATGATGTGATGTATGATGAAGATGATGATATGACATATTGAATTGTGCTTATATGATGATTGTTTGATATGATGAAATAAATGATGAAGGTGATGATACTACTGTGAATATGATTGCTTTAAGATGATGATGAACTGTGGTTATACTTATGAACTGTTGCATCAAAGATCAAACTGTGAACATGATGATGATGATGAGAGAGAACACCTTTAAAAGGGCATAGGCTCGATTTTTAGGGAAGGTCTAAGTCCCGGTCGAGTCATAGGTCCGATCCCACCGCCATTATAGGATGGTCACCTCGGTCGTGGTTGGTGAGAATTACGGGGTCAAGACCCTTCGGGTGAGACCCTTCAGGTTTAGCGCGACCTGGCCGCCACGATGCGAGCTGTAAGTGTGGTTGTAGTGATGTGGCCGCAGCTACAAGGGACAAGGGCATAACTGCTTGTAAGGACAGCCTTATAGAGAAGAACTATAAGTGCAGCTGAAACTTATAATTAAAATGGGCACAGTTATAAGTGGAGGCTAGCTGAAACTTATAGATAAAATGGTTTTCAGAAAATGAGGATTTTACTACAGTAGTGTAGCTATGTGAATTATGTGACAATATTTGATCTAGAAATTAGACTAGAGAACAGATGACATAGATAATGAAAGCATAGGTTCCCCAGTCACCTAGTAATGTAGATAAAGCTGCTCAGGTCTAGTATGGATATTAATAACTAGTAGGACTATAGTATACCTGTGACATCTAGAGACCCCTGAGCGGCGGAATCATAATTGAGTATGAAAAGAGTTAAGACGATTAAGGTTTCCCACTGAGAACCTTGTGTTCTCATACCCACTCCTTTATGGTTCTAGGCGAGCACGACGAGGATGCGGAAGACGTCAGAGCAGGGTAAGCAACACAAGGACGAGCAGCCTTGAAGAAGATGGACAGAGGAATAGGGAACTCAGAGCTACAATAGAGATATCGTACTAGTCCATAGTCAGTAGGCTATATGTTTGTGCTACTATGTAATTGTACATAACATCTATAATATTACATGTGTAGCCATTTGTGAATACATGGTATGGACCGTTGGTTGCTATGAATGTTAAATACACCTAATTAATATTCGTTAAGTACGCTACACTACCACTTACAATATATATTCTGTCAAGGACTAGGCTCATATTTTATACTATGATACGTATAAAGAAAATTTAAAATGGTCCATATTTCTGGGTAACTGTATTTTTAAACTCATAAGCGGGACTAAGTACTATCCCAGCCAAAGAGATAACAACCTAGTCGGCAGATTTGCGACTTAAGCATGAACTAGCTAGCTAGGGTGTTTCATGTAAAGCACAATTTAAGCGACGATTCTAACAATTGGGCAAAAAGGGACAAAGATGCAAAACCAAACAAAATTTCCCAATCTTGTGCATAGAAACCATGGAAAATGTTTAATTATAGGAGAAGAAATAGGTGGATAAGTGCAACGTATCACGTCTTTCTTCACAACCAAAACCCCTCCCCCATTTTATCAGTTTTAATCCTTAAACATAACGCAAATCTCTTTCCTTACAATTTGCTAAAGACAATGTTAAGCCCACTTTACCATCGTTTGGTCAAGTAAGCATAGTTCCTCATCATTATCAATCATCACCCTATCTTACTTTTGAAGTTGCCCTGAATTATGATGACGATTTAGGGTAGTTTCAGCGGACACCTTGATAAATTGTAAATTCATTTTGACTGAGTTTTTCCTATAGTCATATTGTAACACCCCTACTTTCAGCCTACGCTATAGTCGTAACACTGATTATAGGGTTGTTATCTGCTTGGTTGGGGTTACTTTTAGCCCCTACTTTTAGCTTTGAAAATACTCCTTGTTCGAAAATATGGACCCTTTTTAAAACTTTTTCTTCCGTTACTTATTTACAAACTAGGAGCCATGCGTGTTTTAGAAAGGCAAATGTATAGATATGCAAGCGTTAGAGTCCAAATGGACTTAAGCGAGAACTAGTCTAAGAGTTAATCATATAGAAGATGTTACAATAAAGAGATATATATTTACATACAGTCATTTGGTCCATACACAGTACACAATTAAGTTGTAATACATAAGTACAATTACTGCACATACTGAACATACTAGCTAATGGCCAACCTAGACCATTCATTACTACTATTAACTACAAAATGATAGTCACCTTCCTGCGTTGCTGGAGAGAAGTAACTCATGTTGTTCCTTGTTGTCCTGTCATCCTCAGTACGCTCCTCGTGTCTAACTGGAACCATAAAGAAGTGGGGGGTGAGAACGCCGCGTCCTCGGTGGGGTCCTATGGGCTTACCTACTCATTTCATTACTCCAGTATGATTTCGCCGCTCAGGGGGTCTCTAGGTGTTATAACATACTAATACCCCTACAAATCATTATCCATGCTAGGCCTGAGCAGCCTTATCTAGGTTACTAGGTTCTCTAGGTTCTAATCTTTCCTTTACCTATCCTTAGCAACTGGGCATTCTCTATACTCTTATACTATTCTCGTAGATCGTGTTCTCTATATTCTTATGCTATCTTCGTATCACGTGACCTAACTAGAGGCCGTCTCATGAAATTGTGGTTCCTTGACGTGGCCTTTGCACATACATATCATAAACAGGTTTTATATACATATTTGCCACGTATTTCATACACATATCACATATACATCTCAGCATGTTCACGTATCACATAGACATATCATATTCATGTTTCATGTTGACATATCGTGTTCGTGTATCATGTACGTGTCATATGCATGTGATGCATGAGGTCAACTTGCACGGAGGCAGCCTCCTCTATATCGTATCATATCATATTCGTGTCATGTCATGTCTGAGGTGTAAGTATAGATAGCAACCTAAGAGGGGGGTGAATTAGGTTTTACTTGTTTTTCTCGGATT
>QANU01089988.1:3045-45166 GCA_003254905.1 Nissolia schottii
TATATATATATAAAATTCAAATACCAAAGCATTCATTGTGTTTTTTTTTATTATTATTTTTTGATAAATGCCAAATATTTTAGTGGTTTCAACGATATGCATGTAATTTTAATATTTTTTTTATGAGGGAAAAAGTAAAAGACAGAGACTAAGGCCTCATAAGGCCTCATGAAAAACATGTTGATTTTAATATAAAAATTATTTTTCATTTATAGAAGTGTCACATTAATTGGAGAATTGTATAATAATAAACTTGTGGGGAGGTGATGAGAGAGACAATTGCAATTCCTCTTTCAGTTTCTTAATTTTGCATGTTATTTTTAATTTAATAATTATTTTGAGATGAAAAAAATAATGAAAATAAAATAAAATGAATATAAAATAACTAATTAATTATTAAAAATTTTAAATGATAAATAATATTTTTTCAATGAGTTACTTTCAAATTGATGGATTATATAAGCTTCTCTCTAATAATTTAACTTTCTAATCTCTAAAAGCGAAGCAATGTTTATACTCAATTAGTCAAATTGTTGACTGTTTTTTTAGTCGTGAATGGTTGACATATCAGGGTTTGGGATATTTTGGAAGAAAATTCTGGGCTTAGTGCACTCCCTACCTTCCTGAGTCAGCGGGCTTCCTCAAAAACAGTTGGCCCGCGCCGTGGTACAGCTTCGTTAGATTTGGACGCCAAACTAATGGGTCTTGTTATTTGGACGGTGTCACTGTAGTGTTACAGTATACGATTTTAAAGAGGGTGAGTTTCACAATAAATATAAATTTTTATCTCATCTATTAAACATTTTACTTGATTGAACAAATGTTTGTAACCTTTGTTCAATAACATTTGTTCAATCAAGTTTGTAACAAAAAAATATATTTTTGTATGTCAATGGAGCAGAAGAGAGAGATAATGTGTCATTAGAGGTGTGATGTAGCTACAAAGGTTCGTAACACGTGATAACTGTTTGTAACTCTAAAAACAAATGTTTGCAATTTTGTTCAATCAAGTTTGTAACCAAAAAGTATGTTTACAAAAAAAACATGGGAGCGAAGAGAGATAGGACGGCTGATGATAGACTCTCTCTCTCTCCTTTGCTCCACTTGCATAATTCCCATAACAAATGTACTTTTTCGTTCCAAACTTTATTGAACAAAGTCTACAAACACTCTTTTGCTCTCGTTATAAACTGGTCACTGACGATAGACTCTCTCCACTTGTACACATTCTCGATAAAAGTTACGAACTCTATTGAACAAATGTTACAAACCTTTGTTGATGCCATCACAAACTTTGGTTACTCTCGTTACAAACTATTATCATGAGTTATAGAGTGTGTTTACAAACATTAGTCAATTAAGTTACATACTAGGGTGCACTAAGTTATAATCATTAGTCAAGTTTCTAACTCGTATCTTACATTGCAAACCTTCTTAACACAGTTTGTAACTTCTTGTTAAGTTAAAATCTGTTTTGGATTAGTCTTCCACAAATCTAGCAACCCATGTCTTTGAGATGGGAAGGAATGAAGGAAGTACGAAAATGAAAAATATTTCATCTTATCCTCTTATATATACAAAGTTGGTAGAGGACGCGTCATAGTTGAAGGAGGAACACGAAATTGACATGAAGCTTAGTGAGGATGAAGAGAAAGAAGTGATGAAGCTGAGATTTTGATGGGAGAGCATGTAACATCCCGCTTTCTCCTTAGAAGAATTTAGCTAGATAATTGTCCAAGATAGTTCTAATTTCAGTTGAGCTGTTAGAATTATGAACTCTTGGAATTAAAATTTGTTTGTAGGAAAAATTCTGGTCGTTTTCTTAAAATTCTGCAGACACTAGAATAAACCCTTTTTGTCGTATGAATACAACAACGCGTCTAAAAGTATCTGTAAAAGGTACGACTACAGATGAGAATTCACAAAGACCTTAAATGAAACTAGAACCTTCCTTAGATGTCGATGTTTCCTTTCAACAGTTCCATTTTGCTCATGTGTGTGATGGCAAGTAAGTCTATGAAGGATGCCATGTGTTGTGAGAAATTGTTTAAAAGGATTTGAGACATATTCACCTCCATTATCAATTTGCAATGCCTTAATTCGTTTCCCTGTTTGTAACTCTGCCATTGCTTTAAATTGAATAAAGCAGGAAAAGCCTTCTGATTTTGCATTTAGTAGATAAATCCAACAGTATTTTGAGAAGGCATCTATAAACACTACATAATATCTTAAGTCATCATACGATTTGATGGGTGTTGGACCCAGACATATGAGAATATAAGTTGCAAAGACCCAGTGTTTTGAGCAATAGAGTCAAGGAATGGCAACTTATGAATTTTTGTCATACAAGAATTGCAAGCATAGTATTTATTTGATGAATCATAAAGTATATTACAAGTTTCGAGTACATTTTGAAAAATCAAAGAAGCAGGGTGACCCAGTCTAAGGTGCCACAATTGAAAGGTATCTATACATTTATTGTGTTGAGCTAAAAAGACAGATTTTGAGGTAGTAGCAGCAGGAACTACAGACACTTCAATGTTGTCAAAAGCATATAAGTCATGTCTAAGTGCCTTGGAGTAGAGCCTCCTTGGTAGCCTGGAATTTAACAAGGCATTTATTTGGATGAAATTAAAAAATGATCTTGTTATCATGAGCAAACTTGGATACACTAATCAAATTCTTAGCAATTCCAAGGACATGTAACATATTATTCAAATTGAAAGTGCTATTAGTGTTATGTTCATGCAAGAATGAATGTCCAACTTTATGTTACAAATGCTTCTAATGTTTATAAGATGGACTTGTGATTAAATGCATTCGAAATATAATGTTGATACTATAATAGGTGTAAGTCATGTTAATCATCATATTTTGTTTCAATGATATTAATCTATAATATCAGCAGATAAATTTTTCTAGTTTCGAAAGCTATGGACACTCCCCCTGTCCTTGACAATTCATGTTTCATGCTGACATTTATAATTGCAGGATATTTGTTTGGATCTTGTAAACCATATTATTCATTGGCTTTACTTGGCTTGATAGTTCCACAAGTCGTATTTCAGGTAAAGCGCACGATTATGCATGCCCCTTGTTTATTTTTTAATTATCTTCCACCAAATGCTACAATAATTGTATGAAATCATGTGTCCAAATTAGCTAATATTATACATGCTAAGTTGTTATGTTCTTTCCATCTAAATTTATGATAGCACCTTAATGGTTCGTATAGCATAATGTTTTGCTGTTCTAATACTTCCTCAAGGACCCTGTGAAGTATGATGTTAAATGTCAGGTATGTATAAGCTTAATCAATGTGAGAAATATTTCTCACCGATTTAAGTATTATAATTAGTTAAGCATCACTTCACTTTGCCATTTTCTCAAACTTTCTCAGGTGAATAAAGCATATCAATATGGCTAGAATTACTTAAAGGGAATTGAAGTGATTGGGCCTAAGAGAGACAGTGATGTCTTACCCTGCTGTCTTCCATGCCTCAAAGAGAGAGACAGATGATTCACCAATCTATGATATCTGTTATGATGAATCACAGATTCTCAAATGGCTTCTGATTTGCTAACTACTTGAAGAGATCAACCAATAAATCAGTTTTTAGTCTATACCATCAAGAAATCACTCATTAAGTAGTAGACGAGGTGCCTAATTGCTCAAAACTTGGAGAACAATTCAGGAAATAATTTCAAGTTTCCCAGATTTACAAACTTCAAAATATCTTTGTATGTGAGTTGTAAGATTTGAAGATTGATCTAAAAACTGGAGGAAGAGTTTCTTTTCAATAGTAGGAAATATTATGTAAGACAACGGGGATCAAGTATATGATGAGTCGTGCAAGACTTGAGAAAACTTTAGAAAAAAACCATAGAAGAAGCTCTTGATCATATTGGTTCGTTGTAAATTTGGTTTTTGATAGAGTCCAATGGTGTTACTGATCCATGTAGTTGATCTCATTCAATGAGATATAGCTTGGTTGTTGTATATTATTGTTGTATATCTTCATTGGAAAATGTGATCATTATGCCCTTTCTGTACTGTGTTTCTCATGATTCAAATCAGTTTGATGTAATTGAGTCTAAACTGATTTTATAAAAGTAATTCTTGAATGTTATTTTATTTCACAGGCCCAAAAAGGTTTTTATTTGTCACACATTCAGTCAATTCCAGAGTGTGGAGGTATTTTTCAAGCGAACAGTCTACGTCATGCATCCCTAACACCCCCTCCGGTGATACATTTGACTATAGATACAAGATTCACAAATGAAGGGGTACGATAAAAGCAAATGTTTCAAACAATTTATCTCTCTTGGAGGGTGTTGTATGATTTTAGCCAATTTTAAATATAAATTTAGATTTGTACTTGATATTTTATAGTGAAGTATTGTGATTTTTTTTAAAATATAATAATTTGTTGATAGCAATACATTAATTGTTGTAGGACTGGAGTTTGAAAAAAAAATATAATTTTTTAACAGGAAAAAAATAATTAAAAAATAAATCACAATTTTTTCAAAAAAAATATTGAATTTAGCGGCGGCTATGCACCGCCGCAAAAGAAATACAAAACTCGGCGCTTTTCTTTGTGCAAAAGTGTCAGTGCACTTCGCAGCTGTTATTTCAACGGTTGTATGGAACCGTCGCCATATGGTTGCCGACGGTGAATTTAATGCTGGTAATAGAACCGCCATGACTTGCTTTTAGTGGCGGTTCATAGCCGCCACAACATGTTTCCAACCACCACTAAATTGCCTGTGTTTCCTGTATTCAGTACGTACGGAGGAGCAATGAACCTGGTAGTTGGGACAGTTGCCCTATATTAATTTCAGTCTTATCCAAGTAGAAGATCTGAAACTCTCGCTAAGGTTCATTGATCTCCAATTTGACTGTGGTAAACAATTGTAGGCTATGAAAATGAAGTAGCATTTATTCGTCTGAAGTTTGAACATTTGTCCACTTGCTACGGACACAGAGTAGCTAACTATCTTGAAACCCCTATGGCTATCACAATATTACTCATCAAGAAAATAATAATTTTGATTGAAGAATATCTCTCAAATTGAGAGCTTGGGTAAGTTGGGTTCGAGTGACAATTGCACTAAACATTAGAAATGAAAGTTTTGTCGTGTAAGAGATCTTTTTTTAGCTCAAGTAAGATTGTCTTCAATAATAAGAGAATATATGTGACATTGATCATAAAAACAAAAATTGAGTTGTATGGAATATAAAACTCCAATTTAAATACATATTTGTCTTTGTTAGACATAGATTTAAATTTTTTTTAAAGTGAAGATAATACTTTAAAGAAAAAATATATTTAAAGTATTAGGATCAATAAAGTAATAAGAGTTTATACCTCTCTCTTTCTCATTTATTAATGTGAGATCCTTGTTTTAAAAGGAGAAAATGATGTATTGCATTTTTTTTTTCGGATGGTTTGCTTTCATTAACCATGGTCATGCCAAGAGAAATATTGATCACTGCGTACGTTCAAATTCTATCACCCAGACTGATAGGTATTACTAGAGAATAGGAAAGTATATTAAGAGATTAGATGAGAAGAGTGAGAGAAATTAATGCAATATTGATGTAAAATAGAACGAGAATAAAGGTAACCTACCTTTGTATTTTATTTATTTTAAATTATATTTCAAAAGGTTTAACAGATTAATTTATCATTATATTTCCTTATCTTTATTAACGTTACAAATCACAACATTAGTTATATGTTTGTGTTTAAATTTCGTTTCTTTTCTAACGTTCATGATTATGATTATAATGTTACATACATTAATTCTTTTTACTGGTTTTTCCGTTTGAAACATCAGCAAGTCTATGGCCGTTTTTTTATTGAATGGCTTTGAATCCATATTTATTCATTTGCTTATTACAGTTCTTTTAATTTGGGCTTGATATACAGATATGTACTTAAAAGTTGTTTATATAGGTTATGGTGTGTTTGTACAAAAGAGGATTATTTTGATCTATTCTCTTAACTAGATTTTATACCCGCGCGATGCGCGGCGGGTATACAAAACATGTTAATAATTGAAGATGCAGCGTATTGTACTATTTGGTAATAATTATAATAATAGTAAAATAAAATATTTGTTGTCAGCAATGAATAGATCATAACAGGTTTAAAATGAAAATTATATTGTCTAATGAAGCTTATATATTGAAGTATTAATGTTCAAACTTACTATTATAATACCAGATGGATAAACATAAGTTATATATACAAAAGTTATAGCTAACCACAATTCATGCATTTTCTAATATTATACCAAAATGATTTGCCATCTTCATTGTAGCAAAACATCGTTATGTTAAACCTTCTCACACTCGCAAGCATGGAATGAAAAGAATAAAAAAAACATAAATATTATGCATAAATTCTATGCCTTGTCAATCTATGCATAAATTCTTCTCTCAAATTTCATTTAACATATGTAATCAGTCATGTAGCACAATTCAGACAACACATTAGATATCAATTTATAAACTTGTTACTCAAAGAATTAGATGCAATAACAGTAAGCTCGTGAACAATAGACTTAATTATACTCACCCTGTAAGCAAGAGATGATTAACCAAGTGTCGTCTGTCCTCGTGTCTTTGGAAGCATCCGCATGGCGGTGAAGCATGTGAATCATGGCTAAGGCGCTTCTTGATTTGCCATTAACTTTAAGCATTGCATAGCGGAGCATAAGCATAGTATCAAATGCTCAAATTCACTGAGACAGGAATAAGGAAAAGGAAAAGGGTAAAGAATAACAGCAAAGATACTTGTAGTCCGTGCTCCATTATACTCACCTCCCAAGCTCCGAATTCTCACTTAAATTTGAATGTAATGCTCCATTTGCTGAGATTGTTGCGGCATGTACCCCAGCATTCTGCAAGTTCTGACAATGAAATGCAACCATACATCACACCTTCACACATTGTCACATTCTTACAAATTTAAAGATTAGATGGAAAAAATCAAAAGAACTAAAAGTGGAAAAAGATTCAAAACTAAAAAGTTAGAACATAAAAGGATTTAAAACAAAAAAGTTAGAACAGAAAAGCAAATGAACTAAANCCACTTGCAACCGCTGTATTTATGAGGCCAGCTAAGCCAGCCGCCACCAGTTGTCATCGCCGCCAGGGAATCTGTCAGAAGATCAGCCACTAGCAGCCGCCTTGCAAACAGCTCAGCGATAACACTATACCGCTCAACGGTGTCATCATTAAATCGTTGAGCGGTGGTACCAGTTCGCTCAGCGGTGGTGCCAATCTGAGGCCTATAAATAGAGGGCACCCCTGTAGCTTATTCACATCCGTCCAATTCCATTCACTCCATTCCCTTCAGACCTCCATACTCCATTTCCATATTACCTTAAGTTAGGTTTAGGAAGAAAGTTAGGATTTAGAGAATCTCTTAGGGGAAGTACAGCACAAATTGCCAACGACTGTAAATCGTGGTGGAAGTGTGTAAGCAAACCACCACTCCTCTCCAACCTACCATTGCTCTATATCCTTGTAAGCTTGTAACCTATCCATAACCATGGATAGCTAACTTTCTTTATTGTTGGGATTTGATGTGTTGTATTTCTCAAATGTATCCATCTTAACTTATGTCTATGATTCTATGATGTTCTATGATTTCAATGATTGATCTTATACTTAATGCTAGCCTTTGTTTAGTTTATTGATTCTTGATTTGAGACTTACTTGTATGAGCGAAAGCTATACTAATTAAGTTATAACCAAGTTAAGTTCAATCTTGCTATGCTAAAGCTTGATTTAATGCTTGTGTTGTGAACGAAAGTTACAATGATTAAAGTCTGACCTAGATCAATTCATCTAATTCTTAGTTGCCGTAATTGGAATGAAGGATTAGTCGTTTTAACATCCGAATTAACATCAATTACTTTGTTAAGTTTGTGCAAGACATTGACAACATAATAAAGGAAACCGAGTGATCTTAACATGTTTGAAAGAGATGATTAAGTTAAGAACTGGTGGCGATAAAATCAAAGAACTCTAGATCATATTAACTAAGTTATTGGTTACATTGAGATAATATTGCAATTCAAATCCCAACACCTTTCTTCACTAGCTTAACTCAATTCCATTATTATTTTATACTTTCAATTTATTTTCAATCTACTTCTTTGTTAATTTACTCAACAAACCAATCATCCCTTATAGCTTAAAGTATCGCAATTCAAAGACTGTTTTAAAACATCAATCCCTGTGAATACGACTATACCCGACTATACTGCAATTGGATTCCTTGAGAATCTGAAATCTGTAAAGAAGGATATATATATATATATATATANAACAATGAAGAAATAAAATGAGAGACGAAAAAAAAAACCTATGTAAAAAAATGAGTTGTGAAAAGTATAATGTAATAGAATATAATAGAATATAGAGAAGAGTTTTACCTAAATAAGAAAGGGTAAACATTTGCCACACTCATCAATCATCATGTGACACTTATTAAATTTTAAACTTCACACAACTAATCAGAAAAATGCAAAATAGTTTTAATTCACTTATGTAAATGACCAATCTAAATTTTAATGTTTTTATTTTTAAATAAGCATTGGAGTAACGAATTGGAACAAGAATGAAATGCAGAGATGATAGGAAGAGTTTTAGATGAATAAAATGGGTGAACTAAGTAAGAGTATGAATAAACAAAATGAAAAAAAAAACAAATATAAGGAAGTGTATAATAAGGGTAGTTTAGGAAATTAAAGTAAATTGATTGTCACGCCCCAAACTCGGGTGTGACCGTACGTAAGAATACTACCCATACAGAAGTTCTATCGTGACTTAACTATTATACATGCAATTTATTTAATAAATGTTTTGCATAAAATATAATGTTAACTGTCTGAATTACATATGAACTGATAAATAAACTGATGATAATAGCAATAATGATGATGATGATAATGTACGACCTTGCCTAAGCCATCCAAAGCATCCTAATAAATATAATGATGGGTAGACCCCACTACAAAGCGGAGCTCACCATTGATGTTGGACCTCAATTGCTACTGGATGAGAGGCTCGTTATCCCAACCCTCAACTATATCTGAAAAACAATATGACAGAGAGGTGAGTTGTCAACTCAGTGATGGGTACCACGGTACCACTCACATAACATGTATTGATCATGTAACATATGCATATTCAATGATAGGTAAATAAATACAACAATATAAGGAATTAACTGAACGGTGTTTATATAAATATTCTATAAACATGGGTAACTAAGTATGGTACTAATAATGGTTACTATGCAAGACTGTACGCCTCCAATTGAGGGTTCAAGGAGAGATAAGTCTCAATCCACGGCTAAGGAGGAATAAGTCTAACATTGCTTCGCTAGGATAAATCATTGTGATATTGACGAATGGGTATGTTGAACCATGAAGTACACTGAGATTATTGTGGGTACGCTGAACCCATATCTGGAACTTGCTTAGTACGTTGAACTCATGTCGATAATTGAATTTATAATTATAAATAACATTACTGAAATTAGAAGTCTATTATCCTACGGTTCTCATGCATAATTGATTATGATACTTTCATTATCATGGGTGATCTAACTATAGTTTAATATTATTAATAATTTACCAACATATCATATCCTAAAGCTACTCATTACGAAAAATCTCCTATCATATTATCATATCATATATACATCTCTACATATGCCTAAGCATGCAATTTCTAAGCACGTAATTAATTTAATACTGAATAATTAAATAACTAAATAATTAACTAAGCATGCAAGCACAACGGACTCGAATGACATACTGCTAATTTGGCACACTATCGACACACCAGGACCTCCACTCACCTGGAATGGACTGAAACTGAGGAGCATTGACATTAGAACTTCTGAATGGCATAGTGTTGGCACTTGGATTGGCCAACAAACACCACACTAAGAGAAAAACTCGTAACTGAAAGAAGCAAACTGGCATCGCTACAGCGACCGACATCGCCATGACGGTCGTAAACTGCCACAACGCTACCACTACCAAAGTAATGGCGCTGGAGCCTACTACCCTAAGCCACCCTAAAAATACTAACTATCTATCCTAAGTGAAGATGTTACGTCCTCACAAGAAAACTTGAACAAAAAAAGTCTCAACACTAGATGGAACCTTAGAAGCTTTGAAGGAATTAGCAAAGCTACCCATGTCATCTACTTGTGGGTCTCTATTTATAGGAGGAGGAAAGCATCCCCCTAAGTCATTGTGCGACGCTAGGGTTTCTGATGACTTTTTTGTGTTATTGTAGCGCTCTCAGAGTGTTGTAGCTCCCTTCCAAAGACATGGGTTATCACATTGATAAAAGTGATGAGTGTAGATATATGAGAGTGTCAATAGTCATTACCCTAAATAATTTCACTAGAAATTGCTCCTATATCCAATCATTAACAGTTAGAGGTGCAAATAGATCAAATTATCCATCAGGAGCCTTTGACCCAACTCATTTAAGGCTGACCTCGACCTAACCCATTTAATAAACAAGTCATGTTAAGGCTTTTAAAAGATCATTTTCAGCTAAATAGGTCAGGTCATAGGCCAAAAAAAAAAAGAACCTATTAGGCCTAACAGGTCAGCTTATTTATAAAAAAGATATATTTTCCTATTCTTGAATATATAAAAAATTCTATCATATTCTTATAATATGGCTTAATTATATTTAAAATATTTTTACTTCTCATTTCTCTTACTCTCTTAGAAATATAGTTAGACCTTCTTATTTGACTCTTCATCATTGTCTTTGTCTCAAACCTAGGCACCTAGCATTTCCTTTTTTCATCTGTTGTATAATACCTATTAATTTACTTTCTCTTGTTATATCACTTCAATCTTTGTAGAGTAACCTACTTTCCTAGTTACTAATATAGTTCATCTTTTTTTCATGCTTATTTTGGCAGTGTTAAACTTAAATGGCTGAAAATTTTTCCGTATTTTTTGTTAATGAATTAATTAGATATACCATATGTATAGCTTCAATGACATACAACATTTAAGTTTTTTATTTTTCTTTGTGTTAAGTAGACCTATAAATAAGCTTTTGGGCTAGGCCAGACTTTTAAAAAGGTCACGCCGAGCCTTAGAAAAAATCTTATGACGGGTAATAGGCCCAGACTCGGGCCGAGTAATTTAGAAGCAGGTCAGGCTTATTTAAGCCAAAGCCTAGCTTGGCTTGGCCCATTTTCACCCCTATAATAACAGCCACTGTGGGTCCTTGAAATTTTTTTAAGATTTGGTTTGTCCTTGAGAAATATTATTTTGGTTTTAGTTCAAACATATTAGAGATATATTGTTTTAGTCCTTAATATATTGAAAATGATTTGGTTTTAGTCATTTTCATTAGTGAAACTCTGTTACAGACAAATGTGACTAACAAAGTATTACGTCATTAGTGTCATGTGAGCAAATAAATCTACTTAACCTATAACTCGGCCCGAACCCGACCCATAACTTACTATTTGACCTAGATTGGGTTAATGAGTGGATCATAATTTGGAGACAAATCTGGGTCAAATAGTGGGATTTGGATCAATTTGGGTCTGAATATGGATAGAGTTAGTATATTTTATTCACATGACACTATTCATGGATAGTCTGTCCATCACGTTAGTAGTTTACAAAGCTTTATCAATGACAGTGACTAAAACAAAATATTTTTAATATGTTTAGACTAAAACTAAAAAAAAAAAATTTAATCAAATCTTCAAATTTTATCTGGGCCCACAACATAATTAAGTCATCTTAATAATGTTTAACATAGGCTCTCTCTTTTTCATATAAATCTGGCATTGTGAGATAAATTTCTTGTCCAACTGCTCGAAAATTATATACGGCCATTACTAGGCCCAAATACAATTTAAACTTAAACAAGGTAGACCTAAATACACAATGTTCAATTTTCCTATCTAATCCGAAAATGAAATGTCCCTATTTGAAAAAAAAAAAATTAAAGTGGAGTTACTTTAAAATTTTAAAAAACATGTCATTTTACCATATTAGTCGGTTCCAGGTTTTCATTGCTGACAAGTGCTGACGCAATAAAACACTTTTCTGCATTTTCATTGGCTAAAAATTAGGGGACCGTGATTGGCCTCTAATCTATGTCCCCAGGCTAAATGCATTTTGTTCAATTTCTTTTTTCTTGTAAGGCATTTATGTGTTTTTGTACAGATGAGGCATTTGTTAAACCCATTACAAATGGCCCAAGCTAGTTGAATGTCTCAGCCTAAACAAAAGCACGATGTTGTAGTAATTGCTGGACTCACAAGTTAGATATCTGTGATCTTCACTAAGCCCACAATGATATAACTGCTCTGGACTGGATGGGAAGCCTGAAGCAATTAAGCATGATTTTAGTCAATGAAAATGAATTTTTTACCAGTTATTTATTACTATCCCACCCTATGATCCTTTTCGTATACCCTTTTTTGGGGACACCCTTAACTGTAAGGTTAAAAATTTATACATATACTCTTGTTCAAAGTTAATTACACTCACTCAACAACGATCTAAATATTTCTCCAGTTATGTACTATTAACTGTTTGCAACTTGCAAGAATCAATATCTGTTTGGTTTTATTTTCTTTTGTACACCAATAATAGATTGTAGTTTCCGTTTATCCTTTAATCATATAGGATTGAAATGTGTCTGTCAAAGTTGAGTAATGTTGTCAAAGTTACATTAATTCATTCGTTTATGCATAAGGTCAGACACTCGCCCGGGACAGTCATAGTTGTCAGCACAATCCATTGGACTCAAACCCCACGGCATCACATGTACTAACACTATATAGAGCATTTGACATATATACTTACTTAATTTCTACTAATATATTTTTTTTTTAGTAAAAGTTCATTTTGAACATAAAAAAGTATAATAGCGGTTGTATTAATCTTTAGAAAAAAAGATAGTATATTAACCCGTGCAATACACGGGAATGATATAAAATTTTAAATGAAAAAAAATTGAATTATTAATTATTAAAGTTATATGAGATACATGTGTTTAATCTTTCTATTACTCGTCTTTACTTCATTAAATTGTGTAAATTTTTGCTACATTAATCTTACTTTATATAAATCATCTACTTTTTCACTCTTTATTTCTGCTCCATACAAATTTTAAAATTTTTCGTTTTTTGTTCTAGCTCCATAAAAACTGTGAAGAGACATGACATGAAAACAATGAACCTTCAACAATGGAGAATTTGAGATTGAAGAGTGAAGGAAGAAGAGAAGTTTTTGAATATAATGAAAGTGTATTGACTATGTTAGATTGAATTGTTCACACTACAATTAGTTATATATAGCTCCAATGTGTAGATTGGAAATTGCTTGCTCAGCAAGTAATGTAATGAACTAAACTAACATTATAGTTAGTAGAGATTGCTTCCTTAGCAAGTAATGTAACTAACTTAACTAACTAACCAACTAACACTATAGTTAGTAACTAATCTTTACATATCCTACATCCCCCCTCAAGGTGGAGCGTATAGATTCAACATGCCCAACTTGGATTGTAAAGTGAGGAACAGGCTAGGAGCAAGTTACAAAATTTTGGATTGCACTTTATCACGCACAAGGTGACAATCAATTTCGATTTGTTTTGAGCATTCGTGAAACACTGGATTTGTGGCTATGTGAATTGCAGACCAATTGTCACAATGCATGAGTACAAGTTGCATCACTACAATCTGAAGATCAACAAGTAAATACAACAACCATTGGTGCTTCACACAATGCAAGAGAAAGTGACCTGTATTCAGCTTCAGATGAAGAACGAGATATGGTCGATTCCTTCTTACTCTTCCAAGAGATGAAGGATGAGCCAAGGAATAAACAAAAACCACTCATAAACATTCGAGTGTCCAAGCAGGAGCCCCAATCAGAATCAATGATGCCACAAATTCTATAATTAGAGGTTGAGGAAAAGAACAACCTAGTGATTGAGCTTTCTTAATGTATCGAAGCACTCAGTGAGCTTCCTGCATAAGTAAATTAGTAGCACAATCTAATAACTGCCTTAATTTCCTAACAGCATAGGAAAGATTAGAGAACCAACGGGGGTTGATCCAAGTGGTAAGCGGCTTGGTATCGCTTAAGCAAGGTCCTGAGTTCGAGACCTTGTGCACGCAGTTATTCCCACTGGGAGACTCACCCACCATAGCCAGGTGCGCGACCCAGGTCGACCCGGATTAGTCAAGGCAAAGCCTTGGATACCGGGCAAGCAACCTAAAAAAAAGGGAAAGATTAGGGCGCATGTTGGTAAGGTATAGAAGCTTGCCAACAATCTTGCGATATGGTGTAAGATCCTCCAAAGGCACCCCAGATTGCTTGCTCAACTGAAAATGGTAATCCATAGGTGTAGAGGATGGTTTGGCATGCAACATATCATAAGTTTCAAGGATATCAGTGGCACACTTTCATTGATACAAATGAATGACGTGTTTAGAACATGCAATCTCCATACCAAGAAAAAACGTCAAATCGCCAAGGTCTTTGATCTTAAACTTATCATCAAGGAGAGCTTTAATAGCAGTGATTTTAGTGATGTTATCTCTTGCCAAGACCAAGTCATCAACATATGCCAATATCACTGTAAAGCCATGAGGGGTACGCTTAGTGAACAGAAAATAATCGACCTTGGATTGGACAAATCCAGAGGCTAATAGAACATCAGTAAGCTTTGCATTCCATTGGCCACTTTCTTGTTTCAATCCATACAGGGATTTTTGCAACTTGCAAACCAAGGAAGAATCACCACATTCAGACCTAGTGGGAGCTTCATATAAACTTCTTCATTAATATCTCCATGGAGGAAGGCAGTGTTCACATCAAGCTAGTGTATATGGCACCCCTTGGTTGCTGTGAGGGCTAGGACCAAACGGAGAGTGGTCATCTTGACCATGGGGCTAAATGTCTCAAGATAATTAACGCTATGAGTTTGTGTATATCCCTTAGCAACTAATCTTGCCTTGTGTCTCTCTACGGTTCCATCTTGCTTGAATTTCACCTTGAACACCCACTTAAATCCAATTGGTTTCTTCCTATGAGGTAACTCAGTGAGAATCGATGTCCTATTCACATCCATAGCATGTAGCTCAACATCAATTGATGCCCTCCAACAATCATGAATCATAGCATCTTGGTAGGAGTGAGGCTTAGAGATAGATGAGACAACAAGAGAAAAACATGTGTGTTGATTAGAAAAAAGTGGAATAAGACAATACATGAGATATAGGATGCTTCACTGAGGATAGTGATGATGGAATAAGAGTGCTAGAAGGGAAATTATTGTAGTGAAGACCTTGCAGATAGGTTGGAGGTTGTGTTTGTCTTTGGGACCTTCTATGGGGGCTATATTTGAGGTTTTGGTTGAAGTCCTGGTGATGGAGTAACTAAGGGAGAGTTGGATGTTGGGGAATTGTGTGGTGATGTTTGTTATGGTAAGGTGGTTTGTTGTAAGTTGGTCTATGGTGCAAGGGTATGTATAAAAGGGTCTAATGGAGTAAAGTAAGGACATGGAGGAGTGGTAGAGGTTGCTACTGATGTTGATGCATCTGGATCATGATAAGGGAAATGATACTCATAAAACAAAATATTTTTGGATAATAAAATTTCTTTAGTTTTAAGATCTAGCAGCAAAAAAACTTTAACTCCTTCTTCATGACCAAGGAATAAACATTTCCTAGCTCTTGAGTCTAGCTTAGTTCTATGTGCAACTAAGGTAGATGCAAAAGCTAAGCAACCGAATATCCTTAGATGTGACAAGTCTGGTAGTTTTAAAAACAAACACTCAAATACAGATTTTTGTTGTAAGAAAATACTAGGTCATCTAGTTATCAAATAAATGGCATGTGTTACAACCAGGTGCTAGAACACTTTAGGGAGATTAGGTTGAAAAATGAGAGCCCTTGCCATCCGTAAAATATGTTGGTGTTTTCTTTCCACAATTCCATTTTGTTGTGGTGCCTCAACACAACTGATTTGATGTATGATTCCTTTAGATGAATAAAAGTTTTTGAGACTAAACTCAGCACCATTGTCTATTCTAATGCATTTGACAGTAACTTGATGTTGTGTTTCAGTGAATTGGACAAAATTCTGTACTAATGGACCAACTTTAGCTTTGTTTTTCATGAAAAAAAAACACAAGTAAAACAAGTTTTATCATTTACAACAATTAAAAAATATCTATGTCCACCAATGGAAGGAACACTAAGAGGTCCCCAAATATCCGTATGAATTAGATCAAAAGTATTCAAAGACATAGTATTGTTATTTGGAAATACCAATCTTTTCTGTTTTGCAAAGTGACATGTATCACAAGGTACAATAGTTTTATTACAAGTAATGAAAGGAAATGTTTTTTGCATAACATCTAGCTTTCTATAGGATGGATGCCCTAACCTAAGATGCCATAGGCTTATAAGGGAGTAGGAGATAGTATTTACAGAATGGGAATTAGGCAGAACTTGAGTTGTAACATTTAAAGCGTATAGGTCATTCTTAACACTAGCTACTTTAATCCTCTTTATCAAATGAGTATCTTGAATCTCACATAAGGAATCAGAAAAAGATAATATGCCTGAAAGTGATGCAGTTAATTTGGAAACAGAAATTAAATTGAAGGAGAAACTAGGTACAAAAAGCACATTTGTGATATAGAGGTCACTAGAGAACATGATAGTTCCTGATATGTTAGTAGTGGTTTCACTACCATTGGGAGGTTTAATCCTAATAGGTTTGATTATGTGATAGGACTAAAATGCAGTGAGGGAATGAGAAACATGAGCACTAGCTCCTGTATCTATAATCCAAATATCAAAATTAATGCTTTCACAAGAAAAAACATAGTAGATACCTAAGAAAGTTGTAGCAGGCTCTTTTATGGTGATTTGGTTAGCTATAGGTTGACAGGAATGCCCTTAATGATGTTGCAGTAGAGTAAGTAAGGCCTGATAGTGCTCTAGAGTGAATGACATACATGGATTGGCACTTTTGTTCCCTTTGTGAAGAATGAGAGGCTATGTTGTTGGTTTTATCAGAATCATCAACATCAACATTAACATTATTCCCTGCCTTGGGCCTAAGGTAAGGATATTTTTGGAAGCATCTTTCCATAGGATGGTTAATTTTGCCACAATGTCCACAAGCTTTCCCACCAAAACCTTGTGAAGCTTGTCCTCTATTACCAGAATTATGTGAATTTTATCCTCTACCACCAAAATCTCCATAAGTTCTCTGGTTTCTACCTCTCCCTTAGCCTCTGTCACTACAAGAAGTAGTGTTAGCAACCACTTTTAAGTCATTAATTTCATGATTGAATTGCCTCTCATGTTGTAGCAATAGGGACAACACCCTATTAATTTCTAGCACAGGGTCTATCAGCATGATCTATGATCTCATAACATGATATTGCTCATTGAGCCCTCTCAAATATCTTATAGCATAACCATGTTGTCTATAAGTTCTAACAATTCCTAAGCCATAATTACATAGACGTAAGCAAGTGCAAGTTGGAATAGTTCTAGAATTTTCTAGTTCTTCCCACATAGTCTTTAATTTTGTAGAGTAAGTAGTGACAAAATCATCACCTTGGTGGTGTGCAAACATGCTTTCTTGCAAATCAGCAATCTGATAAAGATCCCTTTGGTAATACCTTTGCCTCAAATTTCTCCAGAGTTCTGATGCAATATCAATCCATTACATGCTTTTCATGATTTCTTGATCCAGTGAATTAACTATCCAAGAAACTACAAAGGTACTGCACCTATCCTAGACATGGAAATTTGAATGATTATCTATAGTCATTGGAATCGTGCCATCCACAAACTGAAGTTTTTTTTGGCCTTGAAAGCTAATGTCATAGAATGACTCCAAGAATGATAGTTCTTTCCAATGAGAAGAACATATTTGCTTAAAGAACCAGGACTTTCACCAGGGTGCAAGAAAAAAGGACTGTTAGGATCTCAGATCAAGTTTAATGCTGGAGGCTCATTATGAATATGATTCCAATCAAAAGGTATAGGAACTTGGATTGGATTAGGAATTAGAATGTGTTCAACCATTTTGAGGAAACAAGAACAAATCTAAGGAAAATAATTAGTGAAAAAAAATCAAATAATGAAAAAATTTATCAATAGCGGAAGCTTCTTCGAAGAAGAAGTCTAATGAGTTGCATACAAAATCAAGGAAGAAGGAAGAAAAAAATTCTGTAAATTCAACTTTCAAAAATTTGCAAAAGAATCTTGAGAACGAAGCTCAAGAAAATTGGAGATCTCATGATGAAACACTTGCAATCCGAGAAAACTCAAGGAATTTCCTCAATTGCAATAAGCAAACTTGAGATTCGAGCTTTCATGGTGGAAATGGCAGAAAAAAAATAAATAGAATGTAACAAACACTTGCAATTTGATCTGATGAATTCTAGATCTAGTAAGAAATTCACTCTTCACACTGACCAAGCTTGATCGATGTGAAGTGAAGCAGAGTGCGCAACAGAGCTCTCACATGGAGAGCTCTAATACCATGTGAAGAGACATGGCATGAACACAATGAACCTTCATCAATGGAGAATTTAATATTGAAGAGTGAAGGAACACTACAAGAAAATACACTATTACCGTCGGAATTTTCTGTCGGATATGAGACAGTTACTGTCGGAATATTGTGTTTCTGGCGGAGTTAGCGTCGGTCATCGGGTCGCCGATAAAGGGTTCGATGGAAACCAATTTGGCGTCGGAGAATAATCACCGAAGCTAATTTTCGTCGGTCAATACCGACTGTAACCGGTTTACTTGATAGGCGAATTACCGTAGGAACAATCCATCGCTAATAATAATAATATTTTATCCAAATGTTACCGTCACCTATAACCGACGCTAATTATTCCGGATAATGCCGTCGGAGATGGCCGACGGTAGTAAGCAAATATTTTTTTAAAAAAATAAATTTTAGTTTTATTTTTGAATAATTATTATTTATTTGAATCACAATTTTGATATAAATAATATTGGTTATTTAATATTGGTTATTTGAGACGGTAATAGTGTATTTTCTTGTAGTCGAAGAATAGAAGTTTTTGAATATGGCTAAAGTGTATTCACTATGTTAGATTGAATTGTTCACACTAAAATTAGTTATATACAGCTCCAATGTGTAGATTGGAGATTGCTTGCTCAGCAAGTAATGTAACAAACTAAACTAACACTATAGTTAGTAGAGAATGCTTGCTCAAAAAGTAATGTAACTAACTTAACTAACTAACCAACTAACACTATAGTTAGTAACTAATGTTTATGCTAAGTGATCAAAGTGATAATAAATACATACCCTACAAAAACGGTTTAATCTTTTCGCTCACTGTCTCTGTCACTCTATTTTGTCCTTATTTACATCTTTGATCCCTATTTCAAAAAAAAAATACTTCTCTCTCTCTCTCTTTGCCAAGTCCTTTTAGGTTATTGTAGTCATATCACGTATGTATATACAAAAAAAGAAAGTATCACCCACGACTATTCCAAAAAAAATATATCACCTAATATGCATGTTTAGCATCACATGACAAAAGCTTTTAAAAAATATATGTATTATATCCTTGTGTCATAAATTATAAAAAAATATTCTTAATAACTTCATTCTCACAATAATAAGCATTGACGTCCTTACATATATTTAACATCACTTGTTTAAGATATTACTTCAGTGATAAATTTTTTATTTCACTCATTTGAGCCATTAAAGTTATGATATTTTAATTAACCAAACTTGTATGTCTCTCATTAATATTTTAATAAAAATCCAATCATAAGTTAAAAAATTCTCTATTTTTTTCCATTTTTTCTTCTTATCACCTAATTTATAGTACCTTATTAATAGAAAAATTAAGTAGCATTGCTTATTAAAAATTTTAAAAACTTGTTATCAACATTCATTTGTCAAATAAAAAATTCAGTGATTTTCTACTCTTGTAACACATTGAAAATAAAATGATCACTCAAACAAAATTGGAAACACAATCTTTTTTTTAGAAAAATATTAATACGATTTGTTGGTTATGAAGAAGTTTCAAAAAAATTATCTCATTGCTATATCAACATAGTTTTCTTGTACATCTAATAATAAGAAAATATCAATGAAAGAAACAAATCAAGTACAATTTAATAAAAATATTATTAAAATATTATAATTTTATCAATAAAAGGTATACTGAAAATATTAAATATCATTTAAAAAATATATATTAAAGAAACATTGTATGATCTATTTCATATAACATCTTTTATTATTGTAACTAACTCATATTCACTATGTATGTCCTCTTTATTTAAAAAAAAAGTTCATTGCATTTGTCCTTTATATCCCATTAACCTCTAAGTGTCCATCTTTTGAATCTTAACTTAATAGAATACTTATTAATCATAAAAATAAACATTTAATTTAAGATGTATTGTTGCAATAGTTAAGTGTGCAACATGGTCTTAACTTTGCCGACTTGTTTCTATTCTGATGACTTAGGGATCTCTGTAATGGTGATCATTACCGTATTCAATTTAATTAATATAACTGAATCCAAAACTTATTAAGGGAAAAAAGTGTACATCAAAAGTTAATAGAAAAAAAATCATATATTTTCGATCTCTAGATCTCTTCCTTTTGAACATATTCAACTTACACCTATGTAAGTTGATTCTTAATAAAATATAGGGTGCACTTGTCCTAATTTTATTTTTATATTAATAAATATTGAATAAACTTATCTAAGTTAAGATTCGTCATTGGAGTTCAAAATGAAATTAAAGTCCTTAATTGATAAGTTTTAAAGTTAAGATCCTTAATTGATAGTGACGTTAAACTTGAGTTTATTCTACAATATTTTTTTCATTTTAGACAGGATCGTTAGTCATAGAATTTGCCAAAACCTCAATTTCTCAACAGGTTCCTCATCCTTGATTGAAAAGTTATAGAAAAAAAAAAAGTTATTGTAACAGAATCACCAAATCCTAGATTGGAGCTAATAGTTTCTTGACATTCTTCAAGATTTCTTCTTTCTTTTATTTTCTATTTGGATATTTTTCATAATGGATATTCCCTTCTTAGATAGAGATAATTATTTCTCAAAAAATATTGATCCATTACAGTTTTCATTTAATTGAATATCGATATAACAATCCCAAATATAATAAAAGCAATGTTTTTTTTTTAACACAACAATCTATTAGCTAAAGATGACATGCCTAATACTCTAATAGTTTTAAATTTATTCAAAATTTCAAGCTTAGCAACACAAAATAACCTAAACTACAAAAGTAACAACAACAAAAATACAAATAGATAAAGAAAAACAGTTGAGCCCACAACTTAGTGATTGCTCATTACATTGTTAAGTTGAGAGTCCAAGCTTCATCATTTTTCATCTCTCCTTCCATTGCCTTAGTAAAAGAAAAATGAAGACAAGAGAAGAAGAAGAAGGAAAAAAAAACAAACAAACATAATCTTCACTGAGAGTCGGGGTAAAAATGACTCATGCATAATCCAAATATTTTTAAGCTCAAAATTACGATATAAAAAGATCCAATGTGCCTCTGTGCAGCAATAGGCAACATCGGAGGCTGCACGGAGGCAGCAATAGGCAACATACGGAGACTGCACGGAGGCAGAGTTAGGCAACATACGGAGACTGCACAGAGGCAGCGTTAGGCAACATCGAAGACTGCACAGAGGCAGCGGTATGCAACATACGGAGATTTCGGAGGAGTCGCCACCGGCGACTTTGTCGGAGAAGATGAGAACATGGAGACGACGATGGAGAGGGTGATGCGGTCGAGGTGGAAGTCCGAGGTGCGGCAAATGTCGAGAACGCGCTCGGGGTTCTTCTCGGAGGAGTCAGGGGAGAGAATGGAGGAGTAGCAACGGAGGTGGAGGTGGCAGAGACGAGATTGCTTATAGAGGGTGCCATGCCTCTGATATCATGTTAAACATCGTGGAGAAATAGATAAATGGCACACCAGAAAATTTAGGAGAAAGATAGATAACAAAGAAATAACAATTGTATTATCTGAGTTGTTATATCTGAGATAATTTACAATAGAAGGTGAGCCTATTTATAGGCTGAAAACACAACGGCCAAAAACAAATCACAATCAAATCAAATCAAACCTAATGTATATCAAATCAAATCAAATATAATATATATTATTCTTAACAAAATTAATCACTTACATCAAAAGAAAATCATCATGAGATTGATAGAGAACACATAGATACTTGAATGAAAAATGTGAAAAGGTTCACGTTACCTTAAGTTTTGTAAAATAGATCTTGAAGCATCTTTGATCCATTCTTAAAAAAATGGAAGAACTGACTTATCTACAATGAACATTTAAACATAAATGATTTTTTTTTAAAGTTTAACTAATGAAATTTAAACATAACAAATAATGAAAACAACCTTTATAACTAAAGATATTAATAAAAATAGAAGTTCACATTACCTTAAGTGTCTCAATGTACATAAATTAAACCTTGATGTATCTCTGGTCCATTCTAAAAACAACAACAACGTTTTACATAAATTATAAAAGTATATATTATAGAAACATAAATTTTCAAATTTACGTTAAAGAAACAAAAATTACAAATCGAAATGTAGAAGAAAAAGAACAAATAAAAGAAGAGCAGAAAATTCATCACCTTCTACTACACAGAGCAACGACCTCGATAGACTCACTGGAATGGACTTGTTTAGCACTTATTGAATATTAATTACTCTTGAGGTTATAGAAAATTCTCAAGGAGAAAAAACATAATAAAAAAGGAGGAGAAAATTCATTTCCTTCTATTATATAGAGCAATGACCTTGGTGGACTCACTGAAATGGAATCACTAAAAAAGGAGCACTTCTTGAATATCAAAATTGTTGAGGTCATGTTTTATAATGATATGTTGATATCATAGATACGAAATAAATTTTGATAAAAAAAATTAAGAGTTTAATTTTAATGCACTAACAGTGTAAAAGATTTTACAATGTTAGCTAATTAATTCATTTCGTTTGAATGGCTTTACAAGGAATATGTGTGATAGTTAATCATATTTGTTGATTTGTCGATACATGATTGGATGATAGTATACAACTCATTTATACTGTCAGCATTCCAATTAAATCCATATTTTAAATAATTAACATGATATGATATCATGGATAAACGCAAATCACGACATTTAAATTGTTGAATGATAAGCAAACAGTGCTGGTTTGATATCATGTATATATTTGAATAAATGCACAATATTTTTTATGAACTAATAAATTTAATTATTTAATATAAATTTAAATTTTAGGTAAATAATTTTTTTTAAATGATTGAAAAATAAATAATATTAAAGGTTATTTAGAATGCTTAATATTTGAAATGTTATTCATAGGAGATGATTCTATCTAAGGTAATAACTTTTTTTATATATAATTAGTAAGAATAAGGATATGGGACATCATCAACTTTTTAAAGTTTGCAAAGCAAGAACCCTGGAGAAGAGAGAGATATGAATGAAATTTTGGTCTCATAGGAACATTTTATAACACATGATATTACAATTTTTTAAAAAAGAATCACTTACTATCACATCATAACCTAACATTGATAATATAACGTACAAAAAAAAAGGAATCAAAACGTTAAAAAAACAAAGATTAGAATTGCGTACAAAAAAAATCTAGGTGAATTATTCAAATCAATATAACGTAAAAAAAAAATAGAATTGCTAGAATACGAATGTTTTATATGATCGAATGTTATATGAATATCATATCAAATCAAATTCAAATTGTAATTGTAATAATTATTAGAAAGAGAAAACATAAATTACAAATACAATTAGTATAAAATAACATAGAATTATATATGACATTAAAAAATAATTAAAAATTGTAGAATTAGCTAAGATATGTCACGTGAAAAATTGTAGAATTGTTCATAATAACTTCTAATAATCTCTCATTAGTTTTACATTTTAGAGTTCACATTTATATACTATATTGACTATATTGATAATGATTAAAAAAAGCCTAGCCAGAATCACATTATAACATAGTATAAAAATAATAATTAAAAAAGAAATAAAGTGTATCACGTGAAAAATTAATCTTAGTGAATTAATGAAATAAAATTGGATAATTAATAAAATAAAATCATATAATAAACCCTAAACATGATAAGACATGACAATGATAAACATGATAAAATAGAATTACGTTCTGATTCTTACACAGATAATAACCACTAATAGATATTGTACATATCATCGTCCTAATTCTTATATGAAATTAAAAAAAATTATAAAACTTAAGAATTCCATAAATGTGCCACATGACCGTAGAAGAATAATTGTTGGATAGCATATAATAGCCTCTCATTAGTTCTAAAATAAAGAGTTGTTATTTGTATATTATATTAATTAATTATATTGATATGGATAATATAGTGAAGAACTAATTTAGTTGCAAAAAAATTCTATATATACTTTTAAAGAGCCCACATTAGATTTTGCTCTAAATGTTTTTATAGATCTTTTAAATAATAAATTAAGTATTGATGTGTCACTCAGTTATCAGTTAAATTCATTATTTTGCTGTCATCTAATGACTATTGAATTTCAGCTAAACAGCTAAAGTCATTATTTAGCTAATTTCTCTTAATTAAAGTTGATTATTGCTCTTTAGTTATTGCCTATCCTTGCCTGACCACAATTTCCAGGTGCCAAAGATTTTTGTTTTTGATTTTTTACAAGCATGCTTTCATGGGAGGAAATCTTATATAAGTATTGTGATAGTACTTACATTAAGCAATTATCTTAGTAGAAATTTATATCGTAATTAACCACATTATGGTGGACTAATCCTTTGCTGTTAAATCAAACCTCATTTAGTAAATACAAAGAATTTGAAACATAGGAGTGACCCTATATTTCTTTAGTCATACTTGTGTTTGGCTTCTCATAAATGCTCAAATTAACTGCAAGTTATAGAGCAAATATATTTTCCAAGGCACCTATACATATGATTTGAGGTGTAGGATAGACAAGTATTATTAATTATTTTTAAATATTTTATTACCAAATACAATAAATTCTTGAAGTAATTAATGTAACTAATACTTGTGATTTTTAAAGAATATACTCCTCAAGACTTTTATTTTTCAACTGGATATATCTTGAGGGACAATGACAAAGATGAAGGTTTTTTCTTTTTCAATTTTGACAACTCAAAGCAAAAACATCAACACGCGCTACGCACGTGGCTCACGGGCCCAAGAAGTTGCCCTCTCTCTTCAAACATCAATCCACTAAACAAGATGGACGTGTGTGTCATGTCAAAAAAAAGCCCATGGGCCCATGTCCCCTCCCAGTCACACTCGTCATTTGGGCCCGCCAAAACTATCAGATTTGTTACACGTAACCCCACAATCATCTAAAACCCCTGGGGGCCCTCCACGGCGAGATTCCCGGTCCTGGTGGCATCTTGACACGTGGATGGAGACAATGACTGGGACACGTGGCGATAGCGTGATGTCGGTTTCAGGAATGAAAAACGGTGGTGGTGGGGCAGGGAAATATCCCCTCTTTGGAAAAAGTTAGTCACGTTATTGTGAGGGAAGTGACACGAGTGACTCTCCTCCTTCGGGTTTCTTCGGTTTTTTTTCTGACTGTAATCTTTCTTTTCCTTTATTTGGTTCACAAATATACGTAACCAACTTTCTTAATTTTGCCCTTTATTTTTTCTCTCCACTTTTATTTGCTTCCCTTTTTTTAATGCAATGAATACCAAGATTATTGTGTTTGGGAACTAGCATTATGGACTTCATTGTCGGACAACGGTGGGTTGGATGGGATGTTATGGTTATTTAATTAACGAAGCTTTCCATTTCTTTTAGGAAAAAAATTTGCCTTCTAGATTTTGATTTTGATCAACTTTGTCTCTTTAAATTTTTTTAGACAATTTTACTCCCCTTAATTCAAAAAGTTAGACACATTAGTCCTTCCATCTATTTCACTAACGGTAGTTGATGATGTGAAGGCTAACGGAACGACATGACATGTTAACCGCCACATCACTCCCTTCTACGTAGGCAAGCGAGACACATAAACTCCGACCAACTTAGTCCCTCTCAATTTTAATTTCAGTCAACTTAGTCCCTCTCAAATTTTTTTTTAGCCAATTTCATCCCTCTTAATTTAAAAAACCATCCCCGTTAGTCCTTCTATCCATTTGACTAACAATGTTTATTGACGACGCGGTTAACATGCCACATCGCTCCTTTAACTGTTAGATTTTTTGAGTCATTTATTAGTCACACTGTTTAGGTATAAAATATATAAGATATATGCAACATCATAAAATAATCACACTAATAGCCTAGTGGTTAAGGTGTCAGCCTCACACATGGAAAGATGCCTACATGAAAGGAGGTGACGTGACGGTTAATGGAGCGACGTGACACATTAACCGCTATGTCAGTAGTCACTGCTGGTCAAGCGGGAGGAAGGACTAATGATGTCGATTTTTTAAATTGAGATGGACGAAATGGACGGAAACAAATTTAGGAGAGACTAAGTTGACCGAAATTGAAATTGAGCGGGACTAATTTGGGGTTTATCTGTCTTGCTTGCCTATGTAGAAGGGGTGACATGGTAGTTAACGTGTCACATTGTTCCGTTAATTGTCATGTCATTAACCATCGTTAGTGATATAAGCGGAAGGACTAACGTGCCCGATTTTTTGAATTAATAGGGACGAAATTGTCCAAAAAATTTTGGGAGGAACAAAATTGACCAAAATCAAAATTCAGACGAACTAAGTTGGGATTTTTTTCCCCTTTCTTTTATTAGGTTAGGTACAAAATGAATTAGACATTGCACACTACATGGATTTACTTTGATTAAAGTACTTTTCATATGTTTTATGTTTTGTTATGAAATTAATTATGTAGTTCATCTATCAATAAATAGGTTTTTTAGATAATCATGTGATTGAGGTTTGTTGAGTTTCAATAGCATTAAGTGGTCCTTTCCACACATTAACTTTTTTTGTGCAACATTTTCACACGTTGAGAGTGATTTATAAAGTCATGAATTATCAATGGAAAAAAAAACACCATGGGATGAATATGAGGTAATAAAGGTTCTCTCCTTTCTAATTAACTAAATGTTGAGAGTTTGATCGTCACCGTCTTAAACATGAAATAACTTTAAAATATGTGGCCAACATTTACCCCTTAAACTTTAAGCAATCACTTTCTGAATAAAATATTCTCACTTCAATTCATTAAAGTAATACTTGCAATACCCTTGTAATTTAAACTCCAACTCATCAGTTATATTTGAAAATTAAGTTGACCTAACTCAACCCAAAAGTCAGTTCAAGGGACGGAATGCTTTGATTTTATGTAAAGGATATCTAGATTTTAGGTCTTATCTCTAAAAAATGTGCCCAGAGAATTTTGTAATTTAAACAAGACAAATAGATTCTACAAATCAATTTAATTTTGATTATAACATGTACAACAAATCATAACCACAACAATAGATATTGATATAAGGAATAACTGAAAAAAGTTAAATATGATATTAACTCACAACTCCTATTATTTACCCTTGAAATTTGTATAGGAACTAGAGAAGATAAGAGAAAGAGGCCAAAGAGAGTTGTGAGAGAAGAGCTTGTCCTTAATTTCTCGTTATAGTGGGAACACATATTATACTAGTGGGGCAACATACGCCTATATAAGAGGAGGCGTCTTTCACCTTGTGTTAGTAAGCAGAACAATGGGTCTACCTGCCCGAATTGAGCCTTTGAACAAAATTTGGAACAATTTAAAAAAAAAAAAAAAACAATTGGGTCTAATCTACTTATTATAACTAGCTCAAACGTAATATTCATAATAATAAATGCTCATTAATGAGCAATGTTTAGTAACAATATGTCCAATAACAATAATGATCACAAATAATTATGCTAAAACAATATACTCTAATAAAGTTGACATCCAATTAATCTAGCTATCATAAAATGTGACATTAACTTATGTTAATCCACACAAAATTTAGAACATGTGAAACTTAACATACTAAAAACACAAAAATAACATCTTTAAATGGACCTAATTATATTCTTAGGATAATCTTTAATATTATATTAAAAATTAAGTCGAACTAACTCAATTTAAAAGACTAGTTAAAAAGGAGAGTTGAATTAATCTTATAAACACTGTTTTAAGCCTATCTCTCTAAATAACTTGGACTCAACAGGTTAGCAAGAATAAATTTCTTAAAGCGTTGAATGGCTTAGTCAGATGGTCAAAGTCCCTTTTACTAGTGTTTTTTCTACCGATAACATGACACCTATTTGTAAATTGTAATGCTAGGGAGGGCCTTCAATTTGCATACCATTTTTTGTTTTTCGTTTATACTCGAGCTAACTAAAGGACCAGGGAGTGACGACCAACCCTATATGATGTATGAAGGTTATGTACAAAAGTAGTCCATTGGGTTTCCCTTAAAAAAATTAGGATACTGTTAACTGTATAACTCAAATACTATTAAGTATATTGTCAACCTATGATTTACATAGTAATATCAAGTAAACAAATTTTTATATATACATGCACAAACTTTTTCTACACACATGCACAAATTTTTTTAAATATGAAACCAAATCAAATCGGATATGCGGTGCATTAAATAGTGAAAAGTAATTATCACGCTCTCCCCATCTCCCAACTCACACTTTAAGCTTGTAGACTTACTCTCTACCATACAAAACCATTTTAAAGCATGTGCACAAACTTTTCAACAACCACAAACAAAAGTTATGACAAAAACGTAAACAAAAACGAAGACGAAAAAGAAAACTTTTTTGTTCACATGCACAAACTTTTGAACAAGAATACACAAACTTTTCTATATAGATGCACAAACTTTTGACCAATTAGACATATACAAACTTTTGAACAAGCATGTACAAACTTTTCTACACACTTGTACAAACATTTGAAAACAAAAAACAACGAATATGATGAAAATGAAAATGAAAACTCTTAGATTCATAAAGAATAAGATAGAAACAAAAAAAATGATGGTAGATTAGGGAAGAAGAGAGAGAAAAATTAAGAATAAGAAAAAAATGAAAAGAAACACATTAGGGAGAGTGAGTTGTACAATAGTTGGTAGATTTTGGGTTTTGGTTGTACATAAAACATTTCTAAAAAGTAAGGAGTTTTGGCCCACTTAGTTTCTCGTAAGGAGGTTTTAATGAAGTCGTTTCCCTATTTGCCAATGTGTTCGATGGGCTTGGGGGTAGGTGGTGGGTAGTTTTTGTTTCCTTCTTTAGGTTCCTTGTCTTGGCCGCTTGGCTTCCCTGTTCGGATGCACCTGTTATGTGCGTTTTGTAACCATCAAAAACAAGAAAGAAAATGATGTGCAAGTTCCACTATAATGTTCTTTTTTAGGGATGACAACTGGTCAGGTTCGGTTTAAGTAGTACTCTTCCCATATTCAATATTTGCAGTGGCAAATCCAGAAATTTTTGGTCGTGGGGGCAAATAATTTTACATAATTACATTTATATATAAAAATTATATTAGTAGTTTAGAATAATTCCATTAATACATAAAAAAAACACATAAATCTAAAATGATAAAAGATTAATTATCATTTTCATATCAATCATTGAACCATTTATCTTCCATACTATTTCGGAGCTGATTCTTTATGATATTCATAACAGAAAAAATCCTTTCAACCTATTTAAGTGTTATGAACAATATGTTGAAAGCATTTTTTACTCTCGTCGTCAAAATAATACATCCTACTTTACAGCTTTCAGATTCACAAGGAATCCAATTGCAGTACAGTCGGGTATGATCGTATCCACAGAGAGTTGCAAAAATACCGTTCTTGAGTTTGTTAATTAAACAATGAAGTGAAGGATTGGTGATTTGATATTTAGATAAATAAATAAATAACAGAAAGATAAATAGGCAACAAAGTAGAGACAGATCAGGAAGCTTGTTGGGTTTTGAATCCTATTATAATTTCATGCATTCATAACTTAAACATCAGAATTATCATTTCATTGATTCCTCGCCATCAGTTCTTAACTTGTTCATCGCTCTCGCGCATGAAAAGATCACAGGTTTCCCTTGTTATGCTGTCACTCTCGCACACAAACTTAACAAAGTACACCAGCATTATTTTAGATGTTAAAAGCGACTAATATTCCTAACTCTATCTCTAGCAATTAGGTTTATTAGATGAATTGATTTAGTTCCAACTTATGATGCCGTTCTCACGCGCAACCAAACAGTTTGAAATCATGCTTTAGGTAGCTAAGCTAAAACAAGCATTAAGAGTAAAATCGATTCATGCAAATCATAGAAAATGATAGATTCATTAATGTAAAAGTACATGGATACAATCAGTCTATAATAATCATCAAAATCCCAACAACAAGAGGATTACAAATCCATCTTACAAGAGTATCTCGGAGGCAAGGTGATGGACGCTTACCATGACACGTTCTCACGCTATCATGACGACGTCCGCCGTGCTTCCTTGATTCTCCCGGCTCCTTCACTAGCCTCCTCTTTGTTGCTAAACTAACTTAGGATTTGAAATTGAAATGAAATGAGAGAAAGGAGAATTCTGAAAGGTAAATGATGCCTTGATTGTGTGAGCCTCGGCCTCTATTTATAGGCCGAGTTTGAGGGTCACCGCTGAGCGGTCTGAGTGCACCGCTCAGCGGTTTGAGTTTTCTTCACCGCCACGTTTCCTCTGAATGGTGGCTCTGCTCTGACATTATCTGTCAGAGCCGCTGAGCGGCGTGCGGTGCGCTGAGCGGTGTCAGAGCAGGGTGGCATTGCGGCTGCAGGTGCGGCTGCAGAGCTTCCTTCACGGCTAAGTTTCTTCACCTTGAAGCAAGGTCCGCTGAGCGGTTTGGGTTTATCGCTCAGCGGTTTCTTCGTGCAAGCCGCTGAGCGATATTTGTCACCGCTGAGCGGTGGTGCATATGCCTTTGCTCTTCGTTTGCCCTTTTTGCTCTTTGTTTCCTTTCTCTGTGGGATTTCTCTTTGATCTTTTATCTTGCATCCATCTCTAGAACATTTTATAACTCCTACAAAAGTGGGGAATTTTAATCAGATAATTCATTAAACTTAAGCAGACAGGTGCCTTTTCAATAGTTGAAATCGCGTACTTTTGGCACCTAACACAATACCAAAGCTAAATTCAAAAGAAGAAACACTAATAGATAAATGATATGTTTTCTAGTCTAACCAAGACTACTAATCTCATTCACATTTGAAAATTGATCATTGGAATGCACATCCAATATAAAATTTTCAAGGTGGCTCTCAAGTGCCAAAATGAGTGGAAAAAAACTCAAGTGAATAGAATTTAGTTAAGTGAATCAACTTCTTATCAAGTGCAGAAAATAAATTTTTTGGATTTAAGTAAACTATACACAAGGAAGTAGATTGCGTTTATTTACTTCTATAAAATGACTATTAAGCAAGTTATGTGAATTACTTTGAATATATTATTAAACTGTACATTTTTGTAGTGTAAAGAGTGAAACAAAGAGTAAAAATGTAGATCAATTTCTTTCAATTATTATTATTATTATTATTATTAATATTATTATTTTGTTTTAGTGTGAGGGTAAAACTAGATAAATTAGTGGGGGCAAAGGTGTACCCATATATACTTAAGAGATTTCTAAAATTTTGGTGGGGGCATGTGCCCCGTCCTTACTAATGTAGATCTGCCTCTAAATATCTGTATTGGGTAAAAAAAAATTATTATACCCAAGGACCAACTTTATTGTACCAAGGCATATTTCTCATAATATAATTCTATTATTTCCTGTTTTTTGTATTTTTTTGTAGTCTTTGTTGTGTCTCTTTGCCAGTTTTATCAAGATGTTTAACATGGTATCAGAATCATGGTACCTTCCGTGAATCATGTTTATACTTTCGTTATTCTGAGATTAAATTCTTAGTTTTCCATTCTCTATTTTCGCTACCGCTATTGCGAGAAAAAAAACTAAAAAAATAAAAAATAGAAAAATCCTATACTGTTATCTATGGTTTGTGACCTTCCACCAAGCAATGGTACCGTCCCACTATTACTTATTATACCTCTTTACTACGGTCACAATTTTCACCATTACCGACCTTTGTTCACTACATCGTCACTACCACAGTGACCTCTGCTTTGTTGTCACTGTTAGCTGTCGTTGTTGCCTTTGTTGATTTCTCCCAGTCATCGCTGTTGCCTTTACTAGTTCTGCCCAGTCATCACTGTTGCCTTTGCTAGTTCTACCCAGCCATCATTGTTGCCTTTGTTGGTTCTTCCCAATCGTTGTTGTTGCCTTTTTCGGTTCCGCCTAGCTCAGACTCATTGTCGCTCTAGATTTTCTTTGACAGCTTCCATTGAAGTGTGACAAAATTAAAGCTCAAAGAGTTTTAGCTTGACGGAGGGTGTTAGAATTAAAATAAAATAATATAATATCTTTATTATATTATAGATTGATTTAGGTTTGATTATGTGCTAATTTAATTTGATTTAGAATTATTTTTTCATTATGTGTTGATTTTGGTGTGAGCCTATAAATTGGCACTACTTTATCGTACCCAAGCACAACTCTTATAATATAATTCCGTTATTTCTTGTTCTTTTCTCTGTAGTCTTTATTGTGTTCCTTTGTCAATTTTATTAAGATGTTTAATAATAGTAGTGACAAACTTAGGTTTGGTCTAGTTAGTCTTTTGTCGTAAATTAATTACAGTTGAAAGAATTACTCACATTTAAATGTTTTTTTATATTTAAATAAGATTATTTTTGGTTAGAAGAGATATATGAAAAAAAAAAATTCTGTAGTCTATGGTACTGCATGTTATACCTTCCCAACATTAACTTCCTAGCTAGCTTTTGAATTCTTTACTAATTCATCTCCATCAATTTCACTTTCTAAGCCACAATCCACCCCCTTTGTTAGTATCCAGTGACTACAGGCCTAAAATATTAATGAACCGTGAGCTTCAATTTAATTATTTAATTCAAAAATAACAGAATAGCCAAATAGCTAAAACTCAATATCCCTTTCACCGAAAAGCAAATGCCAAATACAGGCACAGCAGTGTTCCCCCTCGAGTCCTCCTTTTAGGACCACTGAAAAACTTTTGACCTTAGCTGTGCAAAGTTGACTACTATGTTTTAACTTCTACATTACTCTTACCTTATTATATGAATAAAATTACCAATAAGCTAACACAATTTTCACTTCCATAATCTCTAAAATCATTGTATCTTAAAGATTGGTCATTCAACATAAAAATTAATAATTCCTATAACATGCTTAAGTTTTAAACATATTTAAAAATAAATATATTTATAAAAAAAAAATTTCACGTGAACTATGTCAAACACTCAACCATCCCGAAAGCTGCCCCCATTTATGGTTTGTCAATGAATGATGTAACGCATTCAATAAAATATTGAGCAGATAATATTTTAAAGGGCGAGAACTTTGCATGGACTTTCTCCCGTGGCCAACCACAATGCAACAGCAAAAATATATTCCATTATTCTATATATAACGGACAACATTTTCATGATGAAAACAAATCATGGGGTTCAAACTAAGAATGAATTTGACAATATTTTAATGACTTAAAAAATTAGACTAATTAAGCTGTCAGCATCCTGAATCAGCTAAGGAGGTTTAAAATGTCACTGGCCAATCCAATTCGTCCACGCGACCCATACCATAACCTTGACTTCTACCATCAGGATTCAACCCCTCACCAATATTCTTCATGCGTTTGTTTTTCTTTCTTTGGACTTCAACAACTATTGAGTTGTTCATACTAACCCAAACTAAGTTTAATGTTGCTCGTGATGGGGTAATTTCTTAGGGGGCAAGTATCAAGTAGTTGATGCTCAAGCAACTTTCACGAGTCCCAAGAAATAAATGTCTCACTTCTGTTCATATGCAAGTTTCATCAAATGCATACGGATTATTATGTCAACATTTTCAAGACAAATGGACCTTTTTTTTTTTTTTTTTCCTTTCAACAGAGAAATGGATTTAGCGATGAAATACCAAGAGGCAATCGAATCGAGTTTACTTCTAGAAGGATAAAAAAAATAAGAATGAATATTGATTTTTCTTTCTGGTGTCCGTGAACATATCTCTCTCTCTTTAAATTATATATATACACACAAATAATATATCTCTATTTTTAACTTTAATATGAATAATAAAAACATATATATTAGCCTCCTCTGTCCCATCAAAGGTACACTAATAATAATAATTATTGTTGTCGTTATTTAAATTTCAGTTGCAGCCTAGGCTGGCTCAAGAAAGTTACCGAGTTGATTAGTAGGACTTGGATCTGTGCATGTACATTGTTTATATACATCATTAGGCTAACTGCAGAGCAAGGAAATAGTGTGGCATGAATGTAGAACATGTTAATAAAAGAAGTTTGGGGTTGATTTTAATAAGCTGTTAGGTGGGAGTATTCGAATGATTTTAAATATGCCTAGAAAGTACAATGATGGAGGAGTAAACACAAATAAGATATTGTAGTTATCAGATACACAGTAAGTGGATTGATGCATTATTAATTTCTTTCTTCTTTTAAAATTCAACCAAACAAACACCTGGGGATGGTGGCTAGAAATTTGATCCTGTTAGTTTATATGTTTGTTCCGAAGTATGCACCTCGGTACACTACGGATCCTGAAGCTCGAGGACGGGAGGAAGGTTCTGGCACGATCAATCTCTGGACTCATGTTGCGGTGGGTACCTGCAATCACTCCAACGCTCAAGTAAGCAAGGGTGCAAGGAGTATAGTGAATGATAATTGAATGATCTTCATACCTGAGGTGCTGGCTGTTATATAACTGAGATGGTTGAGGTTGTTCCGCGACGGTGGGAGGACATCTCGACCACGCATATGGTGGGCTGTCCCGGCGGTGCCGGGTTGGCTAACTCCGAGCAGATAAGATGAGTGAGATCTCTGGATCGCTTATCCTGAGTAGATTCATGGCCGAGGATCTCAGAGTGGCTTACCCCGAGCGGTTACGTGGACGGGAATCGCGGATTAGCTTATCCGGATCAGTTATGGGAACGGGAATCGTGGGGTGGCTAACCGTGGATGGGCAATACGGGTCCGCGGATATAGGCCTGGGTGGCCGGGTCGCTAGGATGAGCCTTTATGGCCCAGTCCGTAACAATGTTCATTCTCACCCTCTAACTTTCTGAGTGTCTAGAACCATCAACTAGGAGTCTAGGACCCATATCAAAACCTCTGTAATTTATCCATTGTTTTGGATGGAAAGAGAAAATAAGAGGAAAAAACATAGAAGAAAAAAAAAATAAGAGAAGAGAAAATAGTAATTTTTTTTAATAGTTTGGTTTGATAGAAAAATTAAAAGAAAGAAAATGTAATAATATGTAAATTACTTTTTTATGTTTTGTCTATAACATAAAACAATAATATAAGGTTAAAATTATAAATACATGATAAAAATATACTCTCTCTCTCTCCCATTTTCTTCTTATCTTTGAAAGAAAACTTTTTTTTTTTTAAATACAATCCTCTCATTTTCTCTTCCTCTAATCAAGTTTTCTCTCAAATCAAGATAAGTGCTAAAGTAATATTGGCATTTTAAAGGTTAGAAACACAATGTTAAACTTGGTTGGTGACAAAGATAAAAATGTTCCATGTTTCTTGTGAATAGCATAATACTAATAACAGTGATACCAATTTGATTTTATTCTTTGGTAGGAAGTAATGCCATAATTTTTTATTGCATTTTGGTAGAGTTTACAACTGCAAACAATAACAACAGTGACTGATCAGTAAGACCAGAAACAGAAGGGTTGATCTTCAACCGGGAACCCAAAATTGCAAGAACTCTCATGTGGCTCACTGTAACAGCATCCTCCATCATCTTCAACCTTTGGTAACAGCTGCTGCAGTGTCATGATGTTGTTGTTGTTGTTGTTGTTGTTATCTTCCTCATCTTGAGAGAACTCTGAGTAGCGATCTGGCTCAAAACCATGTGAGGAATCATCTGCTGCTGCAGGCTCCTGATCCACCAATGAGGAATGCTCCGAATCAAGAACATCATGATCGCTTTTGGCATCTTCCTGCTTGCACATCACCATCGAGGGAAGTGCCAACTTGGAAGAATCATTCCCAGAACCACCTTCATTCTTTGAGACCAAACCCATGTGCTTTATGTTGTTGTTGTGCTTTGAATTGACACCATCACAGAACTTGTCACCTAATAATAAATTCTCTTCCTCTTTCTCCTTTGGAATCAATCTGCTCTTGAGAGAATTAACCTGCACCAAAGGAAAAAATTGTGCCCATATTCTATCACCAATTCATTACAAGAAAAAAAGAAAAAACAAATTAAGCAGACAGGATGCAGAGAATGACTCAAAACTTCAAGGCAGCAAGTTTCTGAATTTTTTTAAAAAATACACCCTTCACTTAGTTTATTCTTAACCAAAATAACACTTCATACTCACTTGAAATCATGCATAGTTAGATATCTACAAGTAATTATACTAAAAGAGTAGACCTTTAAATTCGTTTTAAAGGTTGGCAACGGTGATCAAGATCATCCACAAACTTTGAAAAATAGTAAAGTTGTCATATTGACATTCATACATCAAATTTGTCCCTGATGTCAAGAATGTAAAGACTATTTGATGTATGAATATTAACTTTGAGGACAAATTTGTTATTTTCCAAACCGGTGTGGAGATGTCAAGGTCGAATTTAGATGTTTACTCTATTGTAAGAGCTTTATATGCAGGGCTAATGGATGATTAAGCAATATTGTTACCTCTTCTTTTAACTTGTGGTTCTCTTGGAGGAGACTGTCATATTCAGCTTTGAGGGTGTCAAAGCTTGCTTTCAATTCGCCATAATCTTTCTCTATCTGCTTGGTCTTGAACCTTGCCCTGCGGTTCTGGAACCATATGGCAACTTGCCTCGGCTGCAAGCCAAGCTCCCTTGCGAGCTGCACCTTCCTCTCTGGCTCAAGCTTGTTCTCTACCTCGAAGTTCCTCTCAAGAAACTGAACCTGTTCTGTCGTTAGCCTCCTCTTCTTTACTTGTTGGTGGAAGCACACTTCGTAGTCATCATCATCATCGGCCTTCTCCTCTTTCTCAACCGGTTGGATCAGGGTCCTGCTGCCACCAACATTCTCCAAGTTTACCAGGGATCTTGAACCTGAATCCAAAGCCACCCAAAAAAAGGAAAAAAAAAAAAAAGATTAACTTTTGTGTTTTTAGAAAGAATTCAAACATACACATGACTTTAATTGAAAAAAAAAAGGCTTTATTTTTATTTTTTTCACCTTGAAAAGAAGGTTCAGAGGCGTGGAGCCAGAGAGGGTCAACAAGGTCAGAGGAGGGGCAACGAAGCCTTTCATTTTGGAGAAGGAGTGCGATGCTTGGAACCCCATAAAGCTTTACACCCTCCATGGCCCTATGGAAACTTGATGGGCGGGGTTGGTGTTATATAAATAAATGTATACAGTGAAGAGTGCAGAGAGAATTTGAAAGCTAAAGGGTCATATTCAAACCCATAAGAAGTAGCAGAGGGGGGATGAGGGGAAATTAATAGTGAGAGGAGCATGCGGTGGTGAGGAATAGTAATGATAATGTGATAGTAATGTGGGAATTGTGAGAGTGAGGAGAGATCATCACTGTGATGTTATTCAAAGCCATATCACAGAATTAAGAGTATGTCAGATGTGAATAAATTTCAGGGCAGAGGAGGGTGTACTCTGCTCTGTTTGGAATGTGAGAGAGAGAGAGAGAGAGAGAGATGGACAGGGGTATGGTCAGAGAGAGTGGGAGATTTTTCTGTGTTTGGATAAACCAGAAGGGGAGAGAGAGAGAGAGAGAGAGAGGGAGAGAGAGTTGGGAAATAAAGGGAGAGAGAATCTTTGATGTGGTGTGGTGTGGTGTGGTGTGGTGGGTGGTGGGGGAAACTTTGATGGTCTTATATGGTGAGCTTTGCTTCGGTGAGAGGGAGATGGATGGATGGATGGATGCATACTATGTCCTCCTTAAATTACCTTATTACCCTACCCCTTATTACATAACCTTTTTTCCTTCCATTGCTTTTATCATAATTTTTTTTAGATTTGTATCTTTTAAATTGAGATCCATTTATTTTATTTTATCCTTTAAAATTGGAGGATTTTATTTTATATAATATTGTTCAATTTTCTTTCTATTATTTATTAGAGTCATGTTACTGTGACAATTTAATTTAATAATTGTTTTGTATTATCAAAGATATGTATGAATATAAATGAGGAAACACATATTTATAGACTAAACAAATAATAAAGTAATAATGATAAGAATCAAACTAAATTAATCAAAAATAAATCTAAGATATTAAATTGTTCTTTATAGAACTTATAATAAATCTTATGATGGTGAACTTCACGCCTTTATAAACGCAATTGTAAGTTGTTATAGTATCATTTCTTTACTTACTTCATTTTATACTCGACAAACAAAGTTATAGACCTGCGGTAGATGTACATTAAGCACGTTACAACCTACAACTATAATGAGGATCTCAGTGCAAATTCTAAAAAAAGAGATGTCAATTGGGAGGAAAAATTTATTTACGTTTGAAAGGATCACTACAAAATGGGGTGCTCCTAAGAACAACATAAATGAAAAAAAAAATGGATAGTTTTAATTTGTGAGAAGTTATTCACAAAATATGACCACATCAAAAAATATGAAAAAAAAAAGGAATAAAATGATCACAAAATCAATTTTAAAGTAGTAGTTAAAATTGCACCACCTCTTTATTAATAATAAAAATAAAAAGATATTACATATATAGATATAAAAATCAAGACACATCTTAGGAATGAAAATATTATTTATACATCACAAAAATAGTCATCGTGTACACACCACACAGAAAAATTAAATGTTACAAAATATAGAAACAACCATTGTAGTTAAGTTCCATCTTGAAACAGAGAAAATAATCAAGGAATGTAAATCACACAAAATAATAAGATGATTTGCATTATTGAGAGTTATCTCATTTACAATGAAATAATGCCCTATTTATAGACTAAGAACATAATCAAAAATATAAAAATAAAATCAATTTAAATATTGAACTAAATCAATCTAAATCAATTATAGATATAATATTGATACGATTTTATTCTAATATATATTCTTATGAGTCCTGATTTTTGCACACTTAGTAGTTGCACACCCAATATAAATAGTGTGCCCCACGTACTCATCCTCCTCTTGATTCTTCTTCATCACTAGTGTGCGATCACAACCTTTTTATGTTCTACTTTTTTTTCTCTCTCTTTGCTTCGATCATGCTTTTGAAATGCATGTAATGGTTGTGTCCGAGTAATATAAAAGATAGGTCTGTGTATATAATGTGGTTGTGTCAATCTTTGTAAGGTTTATATATATATATAAAGAACAGTTAAGTCATGTTGTTTAATACGGTTAGGTCTGAGTTCACGAAAAAGTTGTGTCTGAGTATAATAAAAGATTATGTCTGCTTATTTAAACTGGTTGTGTCTCAAACAACAAAAAAGTTAGGTCTTTTACTTTGGTAATGTTGTGTTTGTTTTCACCAAATGGTTGTGTCTGCGTATAATAAAAGGTTATGTCTCATTATCTATCATGGTTATGTCTGTGTTTGTTAGTTGGTTTTGCTTACGATCACAACCTTTTTTATGTTCTACTTTTTTTTTTCTCTATTTGCTTCGATTATGCTTTTGAGATGTATGTAATGGTTGTGTCTGTGTAACATAAAAGATAGGTCTGTGTATATAATATGATTGTGCCCATCTTTGTAAGGTTTCTATATATATAGAACGGTTAGGTCATGATGTTTAATAAGGTTAGATCTGAGTTCACAAAAAGGTTGTGTCTGAGTATAATAAAAGGATGTGTCTGTTTATTTAAACTGGTTGTGTCTCAAACAACAAAAAAGTTAGGTATTTTACTTTGGTAAGGTTGTGTCTGTTGTATAATAAATGGTTATGTCTCGTTATCTATCCTAGTCATGTCTATGTTTGCTAGTTGGTTTTGCTTACGATCACAACTTTTTTATATTCTACTTTTTTTTTTCTTTCTTTGCTTTGATCATGCTTTTGAGATGTATGTAATGGCTATATCTATGTAACATAAAAGGTAGGTCTGTGTATATAATATAGTTGTGTCCATCTTTGTAAGGTTTCTATATATATAGAATGTTTAGGTCATGATGTTTAATAAGGTTAAGTCTAAGTTCACAAAAAGGTTGTGTCTAAGCATAATAAAATGTTGTGTCTGTTTATTTAAATTTGTTGTGTCTCAAACAACAAAAAGGTTAGGTATTTTACTTTGGTAAGGTTGTGTCTGTTTTCACCAAAGGGTTGTGTCTGAGTATAATAAAATGTTGTATCTCATTATCTATCATGGTGTGTCTGTGTTTGTTATATGTTTAGACACAACCACTATGATCGGTGCAAACAAAAAACAAAAACGAAAAAAAAAATCTCCATAGCCAAATTGAGAGAGAATGTGCAGAACGATTATTTGATTTGCAATTATCCTAGAAATTATTATATTTGAGGCGTGTGAGTAGTTATGGTAAGGCAATTAAGAGTGTGTTGAGTCAGCAAATTTGAGTTTGTAAAAATAGTATAGGTGTGCAATAGGTGTGCAAGAATAGTTACCCTATTTTAATACCCTCACTCAAGCTAAATCTACTCCAGCTTTAAACTTGTTACAACTAAGTGAAGATTGTAATTGTAACGAGTCATCTGCATGTAAGCAGAAACGATAAGATAAAGGAAACAACAGGCAACAAAACCTGCACAAAGCCAAACAAGGCAACAATCTAAATCTGTGTAGAGGCACATTAGGCATGAGCATGGTAAAAGGATGAAATGGAGAGGGCAACGAAATTATGGTGGAGATAATTATGCAGTGATGAGATCAACGAACTAAGTGTAGCATAAATGAAAATTGGGTTCAAGGCGAGAATTCTGGCTATGTAGTTAAGTTCCATCTTGAAACATAGAAAATAATCAAGGAATATAACTAAGTGACTTGGATAGTAGGCATGAGATTAGGGTTCAAACTTCAGTCCCTCCAATGTACCAAAAAAAAACTCAGAATAAGATAATGATTATTTATAAGTTAGGAATGTAATAAAAAATATAAAGATAAAATCAATTTAAATATTAAATTAAATCAATCAGAAATATAATACTGATATTATTTTATTCTAATATACGTTCTACCAATTGTCATTGAGCATTTATCTGTGTACAAACACGTTGTTTATGGGTTTAATAATTTTTGGTTTTCTGTCTTGCGCTTACATAAATAAACATGTATTTAGTATTGTTTATTTATGTGTTTAATATCTTTTTTTAAGACTCTTTTAACAAAACTTTAAACATGTTATTTTTGCAAGATTGTTTCCCCTCTCTAACTCAATTTCCACCCTAAATAAGTAACTTTTTAATATTTTAAAAAAGCATAATTTTTAAAAAGTGGCCTAGCATAATCGTAACAAAAACTTTTACAGGTTTCCGTGCTGGTATGTCTTTAGGCATGCTCAGCGTGACTATGGAGGAAGTGACAAAAATGTGAAGAACTAAAGTTAAATGAATTGTATTTAAAATTAAGTATTTAGTTCCTGTAATATTAAAAAGTTTGATTTTAGTCTCTATATAAAAGTTTTAGTCTCTGTGAAATTTAAAAGTTTGGTTTTAGTCCCTGGAGCTGGATGGGAGTTGACTGCGCTGACGTGGACGTCTCAGCCGCTGACGCGGCGCTGACACGGCGCGCCACGTGGGATGTCACGTGGCATAACCCAAAACTCAACCCATGACAAGGACCATCTGACCCGACCCATTTTTTAATTAAAATTTAAAAAAAAAAAAA